>KZ869195.1:8587-22598 GCA_003456935.1 Machilis hrabei | reverse complement strand
CATTTTTTCACATCTCAAACAAGTTTGAATTAGCATACAACATAATATGTTATTATGATGATAGTATCAATCTGACCTTGTACTGAGTTATACAGTAAAAAAAATTATACAATATTTTATTTATTATTTTCGCTATTTTTCTCAACCCTGTTTTAATGAGTTGGAAGAAGGAAATAAATCCATCATGTTTTTTAAATTTTGGAGACTCAAGTTATTTACCTAGCAATTATTTAAACATTGCAACATGTTCAGTTTTAAATTATGAAAAAGCCGAGAAAAAATTGTTTTGATAGAAAAAAAATGTAGATGTTATATAGTTTTTTTCAATTTCCCACAAAAACAGTTTTATGGAGTTATTTCCTTCTTCCAACTACTGGTTCATTTTAACTTAAATTATTTGTGTTATGAGAATGTCTTTAGGAATGTAATCCCTAAACACAAANTCAGCCAAAAGTACAACACAAAAATGGATAAAGAATTGAACAACCTCAATGACATTTAACACTAATTAATAAAAACTACTTTTTGAACTTGAGATGCCCTAATTTAAAAAAAAAATGCTGCTTCAGTTAATAACACTGAATGTTTGATTAAATTCTTACTAACTTTCAACTAGTTTTTAAGGGCCAGAATTGCAAAAAAATCAATTTCCAGGCATGTGATTTTCAAAAATTTTCCGCGGGAGTATTCCCGCTTCCCCAACAACACCTGGGGGGTATTCCATATCCCCCAGACCTTCCGGTAGGGGTCCCCGTAATCAGTTCCAGCTGACTGCCCCCAATGGAGCCAGACCGCCCCTGGTAATACTTCACGCCGGTCAAAACTCTTAATTTAAATGTTATCCAAATTGCCACTAAAGTTAATTAAAATTGAACAATCGCCCCAAAAATGTGTACACATTAAATCCGAATGTAGCAAAAAAATACGGTAAGAAAAAAAAAAGAACATGACCATATTCTTTCAATCTTTCTAACTTGGCAACCCTGGAAGGTTATCATACATTTCAGAGCTCAATTCTTTTCAAAGTGGCACATCCACACATTTGTTAAGTGTCTCCTCCCACCTTCCTCTATTCAAAGAACATGACAGCTGATGAGTTTAAGACTAATCCTTTTCAGTCCAAAAGACTGTGGTTAGACAGTACACTTTAAGCCATACTGGTAACTGAAATGCCATGTTCTTGTATTAAATAATTTCAATAGATACACAACAAGTAGTCAGTCAAGAATATATATAACATGTACAGAGACATTATGAAACTCACTCTCTATTCTTTTTACAGCCATCATATGTGCCAGTTGGCAGATGCTGTATAAGTCCTATTCTTTTAGCTATTTTCACTTGCTCCTCTTCTGTGAGCTGTGAAACAGGTCGGCTGACATTTGGTGAAGGAAAAAAAACAGGAACTCCTTCCTGAAATAAAAATAAAACAGGAATTAGGAAACGTGAAAGCTCCTAAAACCTTCCGTCATTATATTAAAGTACAATAGGGAAAGACATGGGATTTAGAAGAACTGTTGCATAATTGCAAGAGTTCGTTCAACAAAAATTCCACACTTAAAAAAATATCACTAGAAATAGAATTTGTTTTTACTTTTCATGCAGTCCTTAAAAAATTCAAAGTTGCACTTGGTATGCCTAGAACAGAGATCAATTCCAACCCTCTTTACTGAAGCCAAAGACACTTGCCAGCCTTTGTTCAACTAACCTCAACTTTTTGTATGCATTGGAAAATTATTCCGACACAAATGTCCACTTTTCTCCTTTTTAGCCCAAAAATCCTTTTCAGCCATGCTAGTTTGTATTAAAAAAAAAATGCAAAACAAGTCAAACTTTTCCTTTTTCATTCAAACCCTCACACACACTTATGGAGGTACATATCTGTAAAAAAATTTTACTTTTAAAGGAATAGTAGTGAGCTGAAGAGTGTGAAAAGCATGTTTAGCAAAAAACATGTCAAAAATTCTTCTCTGAATCTGTAATAAACATAAATATTTTATGTTAACTGATTGAAGACATGAATTTAAGCCATATGTTAACTTATTGATTGAGATAATGTATTTCACTGCAGATATAAAAAAACATGAAACTGAACAGTCGTTATACTATTGTTACTGATAATAGTTTCAGAGCTGCCACAAGCTAAGTAGAAATATGCTGGAATGAGCTATGGATTTAACTGTATTTTGTAGATTAAAAAGAATGCAAGCTTCTGCAATGAATAATGGTACATTCTCCCAGCAATCATCCCTGGAATGCTAGGAGTGTCAGTCTCAAATCCAATCCCTCAAACCTTATGTCATCTATAGGGCCTTTGCAGAAAAGTATTAGGAAACACTGAGTTCTGTATCGCATTTCAATTTACCATCAGACTAGTATAGGTCTGAAGCAGTACTGACACAGACATTATCATTCGCTACTTAATGTAACCCACCTTCCCGAGAAACGTATGTCATAACACAGACTAACAAAAGTATTGCTGGACTACAATGAAATACATACCAACTATTTTTTATTTATTTATTTATTTATACTAGCCTAGTGTATATTTAGTGCACCAAAATTAATTTAAATATAAAAACAGAAAAATAGGCTACATGTCGCTGTCTGTACGTTCTTTGAGGTTACACCTATTCAGTCCTCTAATAAATGGGACACCATTCACTATTTGGTGTTTTAAATATTACATGGTTAAATGTAAACATAGAACAGGTAACTTCATCAGCTTGTCTGAAAGCTTTGACAAACTATGATTTGTGGACATATTCACAAATAAAAGATTGTTTGCTCTATCCCACCTATGATGGAAACTGTCAACCAAACTGCACTGTGTGAAGTAAATACAAAGAAAAAACAGCCTGCAGTGCTTTAACAAATGTAATTTTTTTTAAACTACTACTCAAGATGTTTAGCGGAAACATCAAAACAAAATAATCAGCACATTTTAATTCCAGTAAGTCCTGAAACATTTGACCATAATGTAACAAGCTACATTTTATTGAACTTCTCAATAACATGCATTAAAATAGCATGTTATTCATGTGATCACAAAAAAAAAAAATTATATCTCTTATACTAAAATTAAAGTAATAACTTAAACAAATAATGACAGGTTAAAAATACAAACACTACAACAACATTCTACAAAAATTGATACTCTTATCTCTTCAATAGACTGTTAAGTGCGCCACGGTTACTATTCACTCAGGCTTTAAAAAATCTTAGAACTCTGTGCATTTATAATGAACACTTTTATTTAAAAAAGAATCTCAGGAAAGTGACTGGTGTATATTTGATTGACAAAACAAATCCTTTAAAACCTATTGCTGAATGTGTAAATTAATCAATATAAAAAAAGACTATTTTCAATAAAAAGTACTGACTGATAGACAGCATACAGATTGAAGCCCATTTTGGTCATTGCTGAGATAACATAGTGGAAATATTGTTTGGTGCAATATACCCAGGACTGAAATGTCGATAGTATGGGGTTGGGTAAGTGATTTAATAATGTCAAGTAAATTACTGGAGCAGTCCAATGAATGACACTTCAATTGTAATACTTATTCCACTATAAATTAGCAAATTACAGGAACTTGTTTATGGAAGTGACTATTTCAGGGTAGAGTCCACACCCAATGTGCAATAGGGACCAAGATATAGGAATCTTTTCACTTAGGTTCATACAAAGTTAAGGGTCATTTAATATTTATTCTAGCATTTTACACCTCTTTATTTTCTTATCTCATACCAGTGTCACCNTCAGATGGCATGGTTTTATAACAAAAACCATTGATTTACATTATTTAAACAGAAGCGTCCGTTCCCTCATTATATTGCTCCCTCACCACAGTTATTCAAAATCTTTTCAACTGCCAAGTTAAGTTGTTTATTAGAAAGGAATGCAATACAAATACACACTAAGTCTTCAACACTACAACTACAGGATATAAACTTAAACTTGTATCCTAACTAAACTCCACACATGCAAATACATGTTCAGAAACAACCTCTTAAATATCTCGGCTCTCGCATAAAACTGTAAATGATTATTTCTTGACAAATATATTGTTTAGCTTTAAAATTCTAAAATTAGTGGGTTATCAATGGCATTTCATACCAGTAAACAATTTCTGTGCTTTATCCAACCAGTTCTTTCAATTAGTAAGTCACAAAAGAAATTATAAAACATGTTGGATGCAATTATACATTATAATATGATTATATACACAAAGAGCAAAACAGCTTGATACTTAAGGGCATTGCCGATAGTGTCTGGGTTGCTTTACACATATGGTGCCTTCCAATAATTAATCAAAGCTATTTTTCCAATGCCTTAGCATTTCAGTTTCAATCCAATGGAAGTTAATGTCAGCCTCTTTTCTCCAATTGCAATTTTCAGCTGTTGATCACTTGAACGAGTTTGTGGTAGCTGCAAATGCACTTTCTCAGTTCCGTGTTACCCACCTATTTCTGTTGCACATCCACTGGTTATATTTGTGGTACATTACTTGCAGGGTAACTTTTCTGTTAGGAGGCCACCTAAACATTAATCATTAGCAAGATTTTTTGAAATGTAATGATAATTTACAACACTCAGAAAACATCAAACTCCTGCCTTCAAATTCTTTCATGGTTTATGCAACCGCTCTGTAATTACAATTTGGAGTTTGAATTCATATTAAGGTATGCTAAGGTGTACAGTTGCTGTAGACCAAATCTGACTGGAACTTCTGACATGACTAAAATGAGTAACGAAGCAGAAGCAAGAGTAAAAGCACCTTATCCAAAATGTTTTATTTCACAATTTCTGGAATAGGAGCCTTAGTTGGATTCAAAAATCTGAACTACACATAACCTGTTATACAATGATCCGTGCTTAATGAATCCACACATTGGCATTTATTTGTTGATGTGCCCATTTGCTTACTACAGGATTTTGTCCGATTGAAACAACATTTTTAGTATTACTATCGGTTTTTAACAATGGACATCCAACCTACAACCTCAAAATTGAGTGTTCTGATATTAAAGTAGTAGCTACAAAGTCCTGAAGAATAACTGTTGAGTTTCAAGAATTAATTATACCCATTAGTTCAGTCTGTAATAAATATTAAACAGTTAATTTTGTAATTCAGGCGACCATTACATGTGGATACTAAATCGTATAGTGATTTTACATGACCTTGATTANACGGTTCTCTCAGAAGTGAAATTAGCCTTTATTATACCAATATGTGTGCCATAAAAAAAACTGATGGGAATTTAGCAGGAGCTCCATAAGTCTGCTATCTAATTAAGTCATCTTATATGCTAATCAGAATACCATCATCCCTTCAAGGTTGTTTGATTTTGAATGTATACTTCTAATTTGAATCCTCACACAGTGCAAATTATGCTACTGACCCTAAGTCACATATGAGACAAAAGCATAATTCTGGACTGTTCAGGGGAACCAAAATGATCCAAGATTGCTTAAAACACAGAATTTTGCCAAGACTTAAACTATCAAAAGGCAAAGTAATAACAACAGTCTAAAATTTTAGAAATGTTCTACCGACATAAGTATATTACAGTGATGAATTGTATAAACTTGTTGTGCTAATTATAATCCTCAAAAAACCCTAGACCAAGCAAAAAAAAAATTCAAGTTTGCAACGTATTTTGGATAAATCAAAGTGTAATGTTTTCAAGCTATTTTGACTTTTGTGTTACTCTTGACATTATAACTAAAATTTAATAACTTCAGTTAATAACAACTGGCTCTATCATATTTCAAATAAATTATTCCAGTTTAACTTCCTTCATCAACTACAGTGCACAATTCTTGGAAAAGAAAGGTGGTATAGGAGCTAATTGTTCACTAGAAATAAAAAAGAAGAAATATTTCACCGCTTTGTATCCACGGTAGTCGCCGTGAGACTCTAGACAAAGTAGAACCACGGCACCTGGGCGCACGCTGTAATCGCAGATCCACTGGTCATGGTACAGTGGGTAGGGGCACCACTGGTCCTCCACTTGAGAGCTTTCCTCTAGCGCTGTATCTGCAAACGGCAGGTGCTGCCACAAGCTCTCGTCCATGGTATTTACGTCTTGTGGTTCTCACTAGAACACAGACATATGGATGGAGCCATGGCAAACATGCAGCTCATCAAAAAACAAGAGGCCACTGCACTGTTAAGCAAGCATGCCTCACATTGTTGGAAACCGGGCTGCGTCATCAACTACACCTGTCTTTTTTCTAGCACAAAAGGGCATCAAACCAATTATCTATGAAGACATAATAAAATCTGTGTGTGCTAGCTATCATAAGTACATGAAAATGTGTAAATTGGTGTGTTCAGTTATACTAGCCTACTATCACACAGTACAATGAAATAATCTGAACAATTAAGCTACCATGTTTACCATAAAGAACAAAAAAAATTAAACCTCACGCAACATTTCCATTATTGTTTCAAGTATGCACCTTTATTAACAAAGGATATGAATGTACAGGTACTGACAAACTTGTAAAGTATTGAATGAAATACAAATTAAACTCAAAACTATATTCAAAATGAAGATTACAATGTTTGCTTACTTGGAACTATAAAATGATTGAAAGTTATTCTTCCAATTTGTAACGATACACATTTCAAAAATGTTCACACCATTTTAAAAAGATTACAACTCAAGGGAACAAGCAGTCAAAACTGAAGATTTAAGTGTAAACTATGATAAACTACAGTGTGAATAATATAACAGATTTTATAGTTTCAAATCTATAACATCCACATGCAAATTATGATGTATGAATTACTTTTGAAAATGAACACAGTGTTAGATACCTATTTGCTAGAGATGAGAGTTAACTGCCCCTTCTAGATCCTTTTATGCACTGGGGAAGAATTTTCTATCAATAGGCTACTATGTACTGAAACTGTTCTACGGAGAGCTACAAGAAAANATGTTAAAACTTGTTTACAGACACTCTTCATCCTTAGTTAATTTATTTAAACACAATCTAGTCCATCAACTAATGTGAACCTCTTCTTAAAAATCCACCCAATATATGCAATATGAGGTAAGACATTGGAGGAAATATATGCAATTATTTCAGTTACAATTGTTATGAAGGCTATCATACCTTGTCTTTGATGCTCAACAAATCAGGATGAAACCAATGAAACTGCTTTGTAAATATTAACAAATTATTTAAGTGTATTAGTGTTAACACAAGAATCGGGACAAATATTTGGATATTACTGTGGGTGTAAATATGACAATACCATTACAATAAAAAAGTGATTAAAGTGAATTTCCATATCTTCCAAACGCTTTCTTTTGTGCTGCATATCTTACACTGGCAAAGTATTTAGACCTAATACGGGTAGAGCATAAACATTTGAATTTCGTTGTGGTAGGAGTCATTCATTCAACGACTGGTTAAGAGTTTCTTACACTATTAAAATAAGACCACAATCCGTAATTTAGAAGTCAACCAACATGGCCGACACATTTCGAACTTCAGGACATCTCGTGTTCAAAGGGTCACTTGGAGAAATTTGATGATCAATCAAGGGGTGGGTTATGGTACATTTCAAATAAGATCAAAAATGTCTGTTAAATGGGGATTGAAACTTTTTTTCTAACATGTCTTGTAATGGACTCTGCCACTACAGGAAATATGACCAGATGAGCGTGAAAACTGATCAAACAATTACGTCAAATGGCAATTATTGATAGTTACTAGTACACAAACAGAAATCCGCAAGATATACGTAAATTCTAGATATTTGACAAAGTGGGATCACTAAAAAAAATTTGCTACGTTAAAATTGCACTTGTTCTGAAATAAACGTCGTTATCAATGCCAAGAATGTTATTGTAACCAACTGTAATACCTAGGTAAGTACAAATTTGGCAATGCTTGAAAACTTAGAAATTGGACAGCATAAAAAAAATATCAGATTTGCATGTAATAGTAAACCCAAGTGTCATGTTGTAGTTTATAGTAATTCCAGAGTATTGACGTTACAAAAATGAGGAATGCTTTGTTAACATCTTTACTTGTCACGATACATCATTGTAATATACACTGTCCGACCACTTTATTAGATACACCCCTGTTGTGCGCACAAATGGTACGTTCCACTAATTTACAAGTGACATGGACAGTTGTGGCTATAAATACAGCAGTACAAACTCCAGTCATCAGTTGTGCCAGCAAACCACAGCGATAATAGGTAAGGGTAGTGATCTAAAGGCGTTTGACAGTGGCATGATCGTCGGGGCAAGATGTGCTGGTCAAAGCGTATCCGAGACCGCAGTTCTCCTGAACTTTTCGCATGCAATATCAAGGGTGTACAGGGAATGGTGCAGCGAATAGAAAACGTCGAGTCAGCGGCACTCCTGTGGACGAAAATTGCTCTTTGATGAAAGAGGCCGGAGGAGGAGGTCTAGAATTGTGCAAGCCAGAAGACGGGGGCCACAGTTGCACAAGTGACGTCCGAATTCAACATTGGTGTGCAGCAAACCATCTCTCAACGCACCCTGTTGCAGATTGGCTACAACAGCTGACGGCCTTATCGGGTACCCTTGTTATCAGCAAAGAACAGGAGGGCACGCTTTCTGTGGGCAAAGCAACACCAACACTGGACCATCGACGACTGCAAAAAAGGTAGCTTGGTCCGATAAGTTGAAGTTCCTGCTGCATCATGTCGATGTCAGACACAGAATTTGATTAAAACATCATAAAGCCATGAACCCGTTGTGTCTGAACAACTCTTCAAGCTGGTGGGGTCAGTGTCATGGTGTGGGGGATGTTTTCCTGGCACACTTTGGGTTCATTGATACCCTCGAGGCACGTCAGGATGCCAGAGCGTACCTAAACATCGTAGCTGAGCAAGTGCATCCGTACATGTTAACAGTTTATCCTCGTGCAGATGGCTACTTCCAGCAGGATAATGTGCTGGTGCACAAAGCCCGCATCACTATGGGATGGTTTGAGGAACATGACGACTTTTCCTTGCTGCAGTGGCCCACTCAGTTTCCGGATCTCAGCCCTATTGAAAATTTGTGGGAGGAGCTGGAATGGGATGTTTGCTCCAGGCCTACACCTCCATCAAATCTTCAGGAACTGTGTGACACAATCATGTCTGCATGGTACACAATACCTCAACAACGTTTTCAGCATCTTGTGGAANCCATGCCTAGACGAATTCAGGCTGTTCTGAGGGCTAAAAGAGGCGCAACATGCTACTAGGTAGGTATACCTAATAAAGTGGCAGGACAGTGTATATAAATATACAGGGTGTTCGGAAATTGCACAGAGAAATTTTGAGAGGTGGTCGGGGACAACAAATTGATTCGGAAATACATGAGGAACCGTTTTCAACTAAATTGCACTTAAACAATTGCACAAGTTAACCAATCACCGGCAGTGGCGGAAAACATTGAAACCCACCCGCTATGCTGTGTTGCCAAGTCATATGCCCGTTTTAGCCAACCTGGTAGCAGCTAGCTCAGGAGTCGCCGACTTTTCCCATTTTGTTGCCTTCCCAATGCTGATTGTGTGTAGCTCATGTGTTAACGCGACTGTTTTCCATCTAAGAAATCTGCATCCGAACCTCTGCTATGCTCTTTTTTTTAATGTTGCGAGTACAATTCCATTTTATTTATTGTTAACGCTAGTTGTCCAATGTGCTATGGAACACTTGCCACATTTTAATGACGTCGTAAGAGTGCGTGGATTTGATTAATTTTGTGGTTTTATAACTATTGTTGTTGATGTTGTAAGAGCAACAAGTACAGCAGTTGTCCAAAGTCATGGTTTAAAACGAATACATTATCTGTATAAAACACACACACACACACACACAAAAAAAAAAACAGTAATTTGCAACATTTGCTGCATGACAATAAAGTTATCACAAAATGTAGCTAAACCATTCCAGTGAAAGCTTTAAGTGGATGGATTACTGCTTTGAGCTAAAGATGAACACACAATGAACTGAAAATCGTGAGATAAAGTGTCAATCATGTCGTACTAATTGGATTAGCGGGGAATATAATTTCTTTGAGTACAATATATTGCTGGCCCTGAAAAGGGCTGTTTTTACAGGTGTAGTACCTATTATTTTGAGTCTTTGAAGTTTCTGTATTCTGCAGCAGTCAACCTTGACATAAGCATTCAACAACATAAACAAATTTTGCGTAACACTTTCCAAAATTCCAGTTGTCCCGGACATTACACTGTATATAAAGTGTTTAATAAGCGGTTTATTGTTTTACAACCATGAAATAAATATTTCTTATTTTAATTTGGTAAACGCAATAATAATTAAATGCAGAAGAAATAGAAAAAAGTTTTCTTAAAAGTACTACCACGCAAGACTGGAACCACTGAACACCGAACCGTAAGTTTTGTTGTCTTGTAGCTCTAATGGCTTCGGCCACTGTTTGATGTAAACATCAGAGTACACATGCCATTGATGATGATGTTTCAAAGTTTTCAATATTACTTTCTAATTCTACCACTAGAGCAGCATGAGGTAATGTGCATGCTTTGGCTCTTCCGTAGACAGCTTTGCATCATTCTGTATCCATTCTTTGTGGGCTCTTGATTTTATGCTTTGAGTGTTATCATGGCGGGGCAGAATACGTTCACCGAAATGCGGGATATGCATTTTGTTTACGGGTTGGCGGATCGAAACTCAGAAGATGCATGGTGTCTCTAATAACAGCATTATCGTCACAGACAGTGTCTAATACCCTCTACATTTACAGCGATCCATCGCTGTTTGGAAGAAAATGGGGCACTGTCCAGGGACACAACTGACGTTGGTGCAGCTCGAAGGCATTGAATGCCCAGCTTTGAAGAAGTGCTTCACCGGGGTTTCAAGACTAGCTGTGTGAGAGCATACAGACTGTTGGAAGTGCACTGGGGGTAAGCAAAAGCATTGTCTGGGAAGTTTTGAATGAAGAGAGACACCACCCATTCAAGTAACAGAAGGTGCATGCACTGCTCCTGCAGGATTTCGCTTCTCGCGTCGAGTTCTGCCAGTGGAAGCTTCAACAGTACGTCGTGGAGCCCCATTTCCCTGCAGTTGTGCTGTTTACGGACGAGTGTTACTTCACCAGGGAAGACATGTTCACCAACAGAAACAGCTGTGTGTGGAGTGACGAAAATCCTCACACAAGTGTGATCATCGGTTATCAAACACTGCCAGCATTTGGGCTGGCATTGTCGGAGAAGAGTTAATTGGTCCCCAGTGGCGTTTCGTCAATAGATGTGCTTGATGTGTTACATCCCCTACTAAATTGCAAGTTACACTTATTACTGTAACTATTGCATAGGGGATTATAACAATTTTTTTTTTATGAGATTGTTTTTTCTATCAAATTATTTGTAATTATTCTACACGGCACTACATCCGAGTTTTTTTTTTTCACAAAGAATGGTATTTTATCTTTTGGGTAGCCCTGTAAATGTGGAGTTGACATCAAGTCATATGGCGCATGCGCTGTTGACCAACTAACCACTTTCAAGGATAGACATCACTGTGCCAGGAAATGAGTTTTGAAAGGCACATTTACGTGCTGTAGAGCAGAAATCTCTCAACTCACCCTCGACACCTCTCTTCACTGTGTGGACGAAGGGTTGGGGAAGTGACAAAAGTCCACCCCCATTTACCCGCGTGTCTGTGAACACATTGCATTCAGTTTAACTTGCTATATAATACTTTGGTTGTGCAATTTTATCAAATTTTGTGATTTGTTTATATGTCAGTATTATTGGGAAGTGCCGTGCCCAAGGGATCCCATTATTGCTTTGTGCTATTGCTACTGAATTGGATCCCATTAATTAAAATTAAAAAAAAAAATCAAAAATACATTTTGCTCAAAGTTAAAATTATTCAGGATTTTCTTTCTGCTATCAAAAATATTGAAATATTTCTATAAATAGATACTAGTCTTTCAAAAGATTAAAAATGCCTGAATTGAAACTNGACTATAGTATTAAAACATACTTTAGTCAGTTTTTTCGGAGGGAAAACTAAGAGGTTTCATTCACACTTCCTACCGGAAATGCATTCAGTGTTGTCAAGTGGAGGAATATTTTTCGTAAAACAAAAATTTTCGTCAAAAGGAAGATAAAGTCAAATGTTCAGCAAAATTACGAAAAATGTTAATTTTAGTTGTTCAGCATTAAAATAAAAACTTATAATTAGTTGAGTAAAAATTAGCTTCACTTCTTTAGCATTATATTTCTTTCGCATTCTACACCCCTTTTTTTTCTGTAATTTGTCAATACCAAACATACATACAGTATTTAGGTTACTTCTTTTATGCTCCTCCCCGAAACGTCACAGGATGAATAAATATACATTTTATCACTAAAGTTGCTTCTTTTATAAAACGTATTTAAAAATGTTCCGAGTGCACGCCCCCGGAACCCCTTTCCACCAGTCTAGATATAATAATTATGATTTGAGTCTGGAAAACCGCACCCCCATTTCAGAAAGTCACGCGACGCCACTGTTGGTCCCTATATCCTGCCACCTCGTCTGAAAGGCGAAATACTTCGAGTTTTTAGAACAGACATTGCCGATTCTAGTAGAAGATGTTTCCCTGCAAGCACTGCAACACATCCGATTTAAGCGCACTTCATGGTGGCAGTACGCCGACACATTGACGAGACGTACCCAAACCAGTGGATCCTGTTGCTTGACCTGCACGTTCTCCAGACCTTACGTCGCTCAACTTCTACTTGTGGGGATACATGAAGTCCATTATGTACAAAACCCCTGTGGGCTCGCAAGAAGAGTTAATTAATCAGATTATGGCAGCCGGTTCAACTGTTCAAGCCACTCCTGACGTTTTTGAGCGCGTAAGGCAAACCTTTGCGAGTTGTTGCAATGCGTTTATTGAGGTTGGAGCCCGCAACTTCGAACACTTCTTGTGATGGTGCCAGCAACTGTCTAAACAGCCCTTTTCAGGGCCAACAATAACTTGTATTCAAAAAGATTATATTCACCGCTAATCCATTTATTACGACGAGATTGACCCAAGTCTCACGATTATCAGTTCATTATGTGTTCATCTTTAGTTCAAAGCAGTAATCCATCCATTTAAAGCTTTCACTGAATATGTTTAGCTACATCTTGTGATAATTTTATTGTCATATAGCGAATGTTGCAAAGTAGGCCTACAGTTTGTTTGTTTTTGTACAGATAATGAGTGTTTTAAACCACGATTTTGGACAACTGCTGTACTTGTTGCTCTTTCTACACCCACAATCTTACAACAACAATGGTAATAAAACCACAAAATTAATCAAATCCACGCACTCTTCCGACGGCATTAAAATGTGGCAAGTGTTTCGTAGCACATTGGACAACTTACGTAAATAATAAATCAAATTAAATGGTACACACAACATTAAGAAAAAAAGAGCGTAGCAGAGGCTCTAACGCAGATTTCTTGGATGGAAGACAGTCACGCTAACACACAAGCTACGCGCAATCAGCTTTGGGAAGGCAACAAAATGGGAACAGTCAGCGACTCCCGAGCTAGCTAAAACAGGCAGGTGACTTGGCAACATGGCATAGTGAGCGGCTTTCAATGTCAGTGTTAAACCTAATATTTCAATTATCTCTGTTTTCAGTAACCGATGGGCTTATTTACTTTAAGATTTCAAATGTTACTATTATTGCGTGATAGCATGTACAGTCACATATTACAGCGAGATAATAACATTTGAAATTTTAAGGTAAATACGCCTACCGCTTATAAAATCCGAGATAATTGAAATATTATATTAAGCACCGACGTGCCAGGCTACATTTTAAAATGTTATAGGTCAATGATAAGTATTTTATAAGCATAGTATTAAAATGGGGGCGCTGGAAAGTGTACGAATCGGAAAGTGTAGCCAGGGCTGTCCAAAGGACTTTAATATTTAAGACAATGATACGGCAACAATGGAACAGTAAAGTGTCAAAACCGGAAAGTGTACGAATCGGAA
>KZ869193.1:5581-17259 GCA_003456935.1 Machilis hrabei | reverse complement strand
CGCGCCTCCGGCGCGCTTCACGTATGTCATGACACATAAAATATCATCCCCCGAATTTTATTCCTGCGTACGCCCCTGAAAGAGATTGAATATAACTCAAACATATACATACTCAAACACTTCCAAGTTAAAAATAAAAAAATAAAATATAATTTACTGAAAAACATTATTTCAACTGTAATTGAATAGCTAATCAAAACAAAGACAGAAAACACTTGATCCAAAGCACTGTCAACATACACAGACACGCATTCAGAATACCTCGTGATTGTATCGGCTGCAGTCGGTAAATCTAGTGATTCTGTCAGGTGCATTACAGACACTGTTGAAAAGACAGAGCTGTCATTGGCTGAGACGCTACTACGCAAGCAAACACCCCTCGTGCCGGACGAGACCAAATCGCGTCTACAGTCTTTCACACTGTAAGACTTTTCGAGAAGCCTTTACATGGCAAAAACGCAATTCAAAACAAGACCTGCATTGCTTCGTTAACTGTTCAATTCAAATTATGATAGTGTAATGTGTGTTTACACTATGAATATAGGAATTAAAGGTGTTTTCTTCTCATTTAAACTTGTAAGGTGCACTTACAAGCCTTACGTGTACACTACGCCACTGAAACTAATACCGTAGTCACAAGAGCCGACCAACAGTCCGACTACTCCACCATTGTTGAGCTTTTAAGGGCTATGATATCAACAAGAAACAACTGGAAAAACTTTCTTAGGGATAAAAATCAAGGCCTGTCAGTGTCACATTGACCAGCCAAAGATAGTCGGTCAAAAGATTTTGTTTTAGACAAATGAAATAACAGTAAAATGGTTTGAAAACGGCCCATTGTTAAGTGTACCATGAACAATCACCGATACATGCTTAGTCTCACAAAGTGATACTGTGGTTCACTATTAGTTGTACCAGTAAAGAAATGTGATCTACAACTCAGTATTTGGTTGAATAGCTGATGATGTTTTTTTCTAACATAAGAAAACAAATAGCACCTAATAGATCCTAATTTAAAGATAAAATCTTTATAATCTGGGATGTTTAGTTTTAGGTTTAGATATACAACTTTGTCTAAGCAAATTTTTGTTTATATGTTGGTGAGCACAATAACTAACTAATTTTTTCATTTCCTGTCAGGGAGACTCTGGTGGACCTCTTATAACTCATGCATCAAGCGTACCAATGATAACTGGAATAGTATCTGCTGGTGTAGGATGTGGCAGTCAGAAATATCCTGGTGTGTATACATCTGTAGCTGCCCATTTAGACTGGATAAGAAGAAAGATACAGTGACAGACAAAGTTTAACCGGAAGTGATATTTATAATTTATCTGTTAACAAATCTGAATAATAACAAAGATATGCATCAACTGTTCTGCTTTGTAATATGAGCTGATGTTGAGTATCAAGTTGTGTACAAGAGTAACAAATTTAAAAAATGATGCCAAATATGATATAAATGTATAAAATAGGCTAACAGACATATAGACAGACAAAGCTGAAATCTGTGGATAGCTATGGAGATATTTATAGATTATGTTAACACTAACGGAGACCCATTAACAGAGATGAACGTGATGAATGTTGACGTTGATGGTCGCTGTCTCTCTTCTTTACTTTTCTTCTCTTCAATTGTTTCTCAAAGAGAGTGTATATAACAGCTCTTTGTCCTTGTTTGAAGGTGTTAAACAGGACACACAAGAACCTAACAAAGGCTAGTAAAGCCTTGAGAATTACTGGCAAGTAAGGAAAGTATTACCGGTAATTAAATATGCAGAGATCAGTGGCGAAACGTGACCGAAAGATTTAGGAAAGCAATCAGACGTTAATTGTGAAAACATAAAACAATTTTACATCTATCAGAGGGCACATCAGATGGCGATTTTTATTTGCCTCTTTATTGTACTTTTCAACATCTAATCTAGCCTATTCATTTAAATTAAATTCAATTTGCATTCACCCAAACTGAGTTAATTTAATCAAAGAATTAAAATTATGCACATGAGAAATGTCATGTTTTTTCCCTCTGCACATGTCCATTACTTGGGGTTGAAGCCACATATAAGCTCATGGGTACTCCTGTAAAATGTCGAACTCCAGCTTAAACCTGAGTAAAGCTGCTAATGTTTTAAACCAGAAAAGCATGATACATCATTCATAATTTGTAACCAGCACAATTCCACATGCCTGAAACAAGCCATTGGTATTAAACTTTATTCAATGCCAGTCATGGAAACACAGCAAACTAGAGTGTCTGTCAGGACTGGTAGCCTGTAGACTGGGAGCATTGGTTTTATTCCTTCCTTCTTGTTCCATAATTATTGTTCGTTTGCTATTTCCACTTTTCGATGAACATTTCTGCTAACTTCGTCCTAAATTTTTTAATAATAAATAGTCAATTTGCCGTCCTTGGTATCACTACAACCAGCTGGTTAAAAACATGTTTCTCAGGCAACGAATACGAACAACATACAAAACGAATACAGAACACAAATGAAAGAGAAATGACATCTCTGCTTCACACGAATTTCGTTTTTCAAATAAAATTTAAATAGGACTCTTCTGTGAATATTACTTCTAATTCCCTAATTATTAAAATTGAGCGTTCTAAACCTGTAAATTTAACATTACATTATATATGGCCCCCCTAACAAATAGAATTAAATTTAAAATTAGCTATTAATTCTAATTAATTTAATTGTAACCCTTAAGTCTTTCACAACTCCCCCTATCTACAAACTGTCCTTAAATTACCTCGTTACCTCTTAGCCTTTAGCTAAGTCAACTTACACAACAACATAATTAACCTTTAACTTTTTCATGTTCATACATTTATCAAGGTCATCCTTGTTTACGTTTTACACGTAAACATGTATTCATACTTTTATTATACAACTTTTACATCCGTGTCATCCATATCTTGTGACACATTTTACTTTAATTCATTAATATTATGTCTTAATCAGTTAACATCTCGACTGGAGTATATCTCTGAAGTCCGTTACATTTCAGAACTAGTACATTTTAAGTACAAGTGACTTAAATTATTTCTGGCAATGTTTAAATATTTTCTCATTCCTCAGCTCATGAGATCAAGTTAACATTAGCATTTCTGAGCTGTAGTATATACATCATTGTTCAAGTCCTAATCACATTTACTCATTTCACACATACATCTTGATTGCCTTGTTTTAACACTTTTTTTTTCAATGTTCAGCAACTGATTAAATCATATACCCCACATAATACACATAGCAATGGACCTGGCCAATTCACAATATACAGCAAGTTCGACAACACAAGAATTATTTAATCAACCTAAACCCTGTATGACTGAAGTGACAAATATAAATTGACAACTGTCCCTGACTCAATCCAACAACGTAGCAGCACACCCTGTAGCTTCACACTAACCCCACATAATACATATTAATCAAGTCATCTCATTTCTCTTGAGGCACACAATAATAGATAACCCGGGCAAAACCCTTCTAACGGCATATCTTGTCATTCATGACATCGCTTTACAATAGCTTATATTCCCAATTAAACCCACTTCAAAATTACACAAATTACCGTGAACTAATCTCACGACCCGCTCGCAAAACGACATAACATCCCTGTTCCAAGTAACCAAAACGAGCATCAAACAAAACAAACTCTACCCCTCGCACTTAGTTAAAAAAAAGTTACCCTCTAAAATACACGATACCCTGGAAATTCATTAACCCTGTAACTAGTCACGCGTCACAAGTACCCTGAAGACACAAGCATCAAATCGATCCTTTAAGTATATAAAATTTATCCCAAACTGCTTCAGTACATCAAAATCTAATAAAATAAAACTGCCAAACTATACACACTCAAAATATTGTCCCCAATTACATCGTGACCTTCGATAGCAATTGACTCTTAGAATAAAAAAGTACACGAGCTATCGTATTTGCTTAAGCACATCCAATTTTGACCCTTTATAGTTGTTACACATCTTAGGTATTTCAAGGCCATCAAAATTATTCATGGATCACACACGCAAATCTCAAGGACAATCACATCAGGCATATCATATTAGTCACTTCCGAGTTATAGTAATAATTATTATTTTAGATGAACCACTTTGTGTCCAGATAACATTATTCAGCTGGTGTTTTTTTTTTTTTGTCAGTACGCAGACATCTCAAGTAATTGTTTACTCCATTATTTCAGTATTATATCTGTAATATCATGCATAAATCAATCTTTCAACATCATTAAAGTAAATGAAAGCTACTACAAAACTAATATCAATCAAATATAGACCCAACAAGCACGATGACGCCATGCAGAATCCACTATGTTCAGCACATAAACAAATCAAATTTCAGCACAGTTCTAGGTTTTAAATTTAATTTTAACTCCAGTATAAGAAGAGTTTCCCTAATTCATATCACAAATCCCTTTATCGATAATCCCCTAGCTTCGCACTACATACAACACACTCCCTATCAAATACATCTCCCTTACTGGAGGCACAAATCATCTCATCCTTGCGAGGCATACAAATTAATAAACTCTACCTGGGTACAACCCATCACTGGTAAGTCAAGTCATCAATGACACAATATCCTTGTAATCCCCTTTCCAAAATTAAATTACGACCCTAACGAACCCCTCGTAACATCACCTAAGTATCTGTTAGAGATTCCATCACAAGCATCGCCCTTTATCAACAACTAACCCTCATTCAAAATTAATAGGGAAACTATTATTTACTAATATCACATCTAGCCAAGGAAATCCAGAACACATCCATAATTCTATTCCTCCACAGTGAACTTCAGTTCCTGAATATATCGTATCTTATTATCTTGCACATCATTTTAATTTTGTAGCTTGTAAACATTTTGACATATTTCTTCGATAACTAAGAATGGACCTAAATATTTTAAATTGAATTTACTGATCAACTTTCTATTTTTTCCTAATATAGACCCACTTTAAGTTTTACATCTCGTCGACTCTGATTAAAATACTTTGCCTGTCTGTCATGAGCTTTCTTCAGATTATTTTGCACTTCACTAAACAACTCTTTCAACTCAGCTGTTTTTTGGACTGCATTCTGCTTTACATCGTACGTTGGTGGGTTACACAATACTCTTTGAGGCAACTTTCTATCATATGGCAAATTAAATTCTCTCCCCAGGTGTAAATAAGCAGGACTATATTTAGTGGACATATTAACATGTGAATTCAAGCAAAAGCTAAGTTTGTTGAGAATGTTATCCCAGCCATTATGTTGTTTGTTACAGTAAATTCTTATATAGGTCGTACTCGATTGAATTGATCTCTCAGCCTGGTTGCTCCGAGGTGTTAAAGGTGCATTCAACCTGTGTCTTATTCCCCACGTTTCACAAAATTTCTTAAAATTCACACCAGAATAGGACGAGGCATTATCAGATATTGTACACTCCACTGGCCCAAAAGTAGTCACGTAAGTGGAAAGATGTTTGATTATAGTTCCGGCTTTGGTATCAGGCATCCTTCAATAAGTACTAGTAAGAACTGGTTTCTATTTTTAGACATTGGTAATGGACCCACACCATCAGTGAACAAAGCTTCACCTGGAGCATATGTTATTGTGTTGTGCATATACCCTGCTTTAGGTTGGTTAGTGGCCTTACACTTTATACATAAATCACTCAATTTTATCACTTTCTGATTTGTTGTTACCATATTGACCCAATAAAATCTAACTTTAAGTACTTTGAATAGTCTCTGTACTCATGCATGTCCAATAAGTTCTGAGGTGTGAAATTCTTGTATTACTTTTGTGATTAAAATAGTTGGTACCAATAAACAATATGTTGTGTGATTCTTAAATTCCCTTTTTATGTACACCAAATCATTATGCAACAGATAATCTCCGTCAGGAAAACTGGATGAACAAGATAATTGCCCTGTTAAAATACCTCTTATCTTGCTAATTTCTGGGTCAGCCATTTGAGCAGTTATAAAATGTGTTTTGGTCACCCCTGTATCCAAAATTGCATCATCACTAGGTTCAATAACAGTTGGCAACAATGTTACTAATTCATGGTCACTGTGTTTATCTAAGCGAGCAGGATTAAATATCACTCATTCCATGTTGTCACAATCAGGTTCGTCAGATCGGTTAGTAGTGTCAGGTTATCTAGCACCTTGTCACTCCCTTTGATATAACATATTTCATAATCATATTCCGCCATTTTCAATGACCATCGAGTTAACCTAGAGTTGAGTTTCTTGTTACTATTCAACCAGTTAAAGACATCTGAAAATGCTACAGTATAGCCTATATTGAAAACTGAAATTTTGCTACTCCAAAGTCCAGTAAATGAAGCCGCCGTACGAGGTGCAAAATTGCTCGCACTCCACATACCTTCAGGCATGTTCACCAGAATACGTTCATGTAATTTCATTCAAAACAACAAATTCAATGATGATAATACGGTCTTTACTATAAACTTCCGGTTTTCTAAAAGCTGTAATATAAATCATTGTGACATAAGTATTACTCTAGTCTAGCTTTCATGTTAACTGTTGGATTTTTACAAACTCAGAAATAAACAAAAATCTTTACACCACCATTTATACATGGCTTCAACTGACGAATGCTTAGCAGTTACCAGCAACACTAGTGGATTTCATTCATAGAGGACACAAGGAGGATATAGAGCATACCACACAAGTAATTCTAGGTGCTGGACAAATCCTATTGCCAAAATTACATTACCTAGAGAAATCTAGCCTTGTAAAAATGAGTAGGAATGTAATAATTCTGAAGACAAAAAAACTAGCTATACAAGGTAAAATGAGCAAAACAAGATGTTGTACATTTTTAAAGCAGCCCAGCCAATTATTATTTATTCCTGAATTGTTTTATTCAGATACGTTTTTGAAAGATTACATAAAATATACACAACATCCACACAAGTCTACACAGCATCCCACCCTGTTATTTTTGTGACAGTGGAATATTTGAGGTCATCACACATAATGTACAGCAGCAGTAAAAGAATTCAGAAAACTTCAATCTCTTCTTCTTCATTCTTTTGTTCTTGTATTTTGTGGACTGATGATTCTTTCTGAAGATTGCGGTACACCTTCAAATGTAGATATTCTTCATTGCCAACATGGACCTGTAAGGAAAATCAACTTTATTAAACAATGACAGTGCTTGTAGCAACGTATGTTTTTAAGCATAACAAAAATTAATGGTGTTGCACCAAACCTTTGGTCTTATCATTATATGAGGTAAGAGGTCAAGACTATGGGAGCTTGTAGCAGAAATCTGTCAGAGTAAACAGCAACAAAAAAAACATACAAACACAGATTCAATTCTGAATAGTTATGGAGCTATGACTTCTCACAGCTGTTTATCTCTAGCCAATGGATCAGTCATGGGAGGCCAAGAAAACCAAACATTCATTAGTCACCCAGACCTAAACCCTTTAGATTTTTGTTTGGGAGTGCACAAAAGCACTAGTCTACAAGAGATAGTTGAAATGACAGGCATTGCTCAATATCATTTTGGATGCTGCAGCAGTCATCAAAGACAAATAAATCAAACTAAAATGAGCCACTCGCACGTTTCACAGGCGAGCTGCATTGTGTTTAGAGGCCAAGGATGTTATTTTTCAATATTTAGTACTGTAAATTTAAGAATAAACTGGTCTGCTTCTTCTTCCCAGCCTTTTTTTTTTTTTAAGTTAAACCAGTCACAGCTCCAAGTCTGTTCAATATCAGACCCATGTTTTTATCAACCCGAATGCTATAAGTTAAAATTCATGGTTACTATTAATCCCTACAAAATGGTTAGGCTTGTGGCTAGATCCAACTCTCCAATGACATGATCCACTCAATGTCTTTTACAAGCAGAAACTGGTAGCGAGTCGATAATGGTCTAACTAATGTAAATTTAAGCAAAGAGCAAATGATTCCATAATGGCTAATAATACTAATGAAAGAACAGAATTAACAAATATCTAACCATCCACTTTGGCAAGGAGGTCCGAGATCTCTATAATGAATAATTACTCCTTAACTATGTTTTCTTCAAAGTCGGTATTAAACTTTATCTGCATAAGAATGTTGCTAGAGTGAGAGTTACGACAATGATATTCCGGTATCACAAAAATGGTAGGGTTTTACCAATATGTCTTTGCAACCCCTGAGCTATGTAGATTTTCAGCCACTCCTGGTCCATACTGTTGTTTATAAACAAACTGCATCGATGGATTGCAGAAGTTAATGTTAAAATATTACGGTGCAAAACTATTTTCGCCTTGTTTATACTTTTCCATTCGGAACATCAAGACATTTGATAATCTCTAATGTTCTTTAATGTTCATAAACCATGTAATTCAGGTCATTTAAGGCTTACTTCCATTAGAGTTTTTATACTTTGTTTGAAACTTCACACATTAACAACAATAATGAACCTTAACTCAGGGGCGTACGCAGAGGGAATAATTCAGGGTGATAAATCACCCCCCCCCCCCGAAAATAAATACAAAATAAAATTAGTTTTAAAAAGTACCCATTTATTAAATAAAAATCACCAAAAATAAAAGCATGAAGCACTCATTAAACATTTTTCTTCTCTGTCACATCACTACGAAAGTTATCTCTTGATCAATGTGATATGATCACCCTCGATTTAATTTTTAGTGATGTGGATTATTTTCTTCATCTTAGTGGGTTTTATTAAATAAAAGGGTGTTTTTTAAAGTTTTTATATCCTTTTTAGTCTTCTGATTACAGATAATTGCATTGTCAAACAAAACACATCATTTAGCAAAATTTTAGACTTTTAGATAATTGGAAAGTGGTTGAAAAATCAATTACATAATTCAACCTTTGTAATAAAAAATCACTCAACACCATGACGTGTATGAAAGTTACAAGACGTTTCTCAATGACAGAACCTTTACATTCGATAAAGTTAGACCTTCTTGCATCGTGATGGGGATAGTGACAGACCCAGTAATCAGTCGCCATAGTTTCCGCAGCAGTTGATTGAATATAGCTTCTCCAGTTCTCCCCGTGATAATTTCAGCCACACCCTTCACCGAGCCGAGGCACCAAAATGTGGAGACTGGTTGATCTTCATGTTGACAGCTTTGGCTAACAAGGGGTGATATGAGATAGTGGTAAGTTTCGACAACTATACAATTGCTGCCAATTCCACTTCCTACTCCCTGTTTTAGTTTCGTTATTTTATTTTAAATTTATTATTATTTAATTATACAAATATTTAATACAAACATAAAGGGCAAAAACATTTCATCTCATCTTAGATTATGTGAAGATTACACTTTACTGTAATATTTTGAGAAATGGTTATCAAAATAATAAAGAAGCAGAATAGCAAACGTGTCACTATCCCTGTATTTTGGGGGTTGGAGGAGACTCCGAGATAAATGCACACCACACTCCTGTTACCAGTCCTTGTGATTCGTGGTCGTACAATCATAGTTTTGTTTAGTGTCAAAAATTATCAATCCAAAGTGCATGTGTATTGTGCAATAGTATAGTGAAATTGAAGAATATTGTGTAGACTGTTAATTTGTGACTTCATTGTGAATTTTGAGTTCCACTTCATAGGGGCTTCATGTTGTGAAGTTATAATTTTCGTATGTTTTTTCATTACTTTTGTTTCATTTTTTGTTACTCTAGAGTCTAGCCTGCATAATCTATGATGCTACAGACTCCACATATACAAAATTGTGTATGTAGTATACATACTTCTTACCTGACACTATTTTTTACCTACATAAAGACTGTTTGTTTGCAACAAATAAATTATACAATTAAAAAAAAAAGTACGGGGATGTCACGACACGTTAAATATCACCCTGACTTTTGTTCCTGCTTTAACTACATTGGTTACCATGCATACATCATGTACTAAGTTGAAAGACTCTATAGTAATAGAAACACATGACACAGAAAGAACCAATGATCTTAAAGGTATAAAGATCGCTAATACCCAATGTATTCTTTAAAGTATCACTGCAGAGATCTCCCAGCTCAGGATTAAAGTAGTAATTGCACTGTTATCCTTTCAGATTACGTATTCCAGCTTTTATTTATTAAGATGTGGGTTGAATTTTCTTTTAGTCGTATTAATTTATTTAACTTGTCATGTTGTTGTCTACTTCAAGTTTAAGGGTCGGAAGCACCAACTGACTGAGATGCGTTGCAGGCCTTTAGTTCGCAATATATATTTAAAAAGATATCCTTTATTTGGTATTTAAACTTTAACCAGAGGTTTATAATGCATGAATAAAGAGCGCTAAACAAGTTATGTAGTCTAAAATAAATATATTTTTATTTAAAAAAATACACAATTGTTCATTCAAAGGTAGTTTTGTCATTTATTTATAAACATCTAAATGTGGAAAACGAACGCCCACACCTGTTTAGCACTACAGCTTGTTGGATTTTCAAAGACATGTACACGAAACATTTAACGTTACTGCTTGTAGTGTCTGTAAAAAGCTTATTTTCTACAACACTGCATCGGTTAAAAAAATGCCTATCATCCTGAATCACTCCTCGTCCTAGTAGTTCCCAAATTTCACGTATAGCGTGAGGGCGCAAGCGAGTCAGGAAGTAGGTGGAAAGAGTCTCCCTTCTACACGAGCCAACCTAGAAGGGGGTGGGAAGAGTCCCCCTCCTCCANGCTACTCGACAAACTGGGAGGATTAAAGTCAGTGTGTTTGGGCCCCTTTTTCTTTTAGGAAATTGATGTATGAAACAGCAGTTCTTGGTTACAGTGTAATTTGTCGATATCATTGGATACATTATATTTATATCATAAAAAGTCTTGACTTTGCATGTAGGTATGTGAATTTATATGCACGACACCTTTCGACAGCAGATTCTTGCAAATTATTAGTCATATAAGGTTCATTATTGCATTAAAGGTTTTCAAATGTTGAGTAGTATAACTGTACGTAACGATTTAAATCTGAAAGCCTCGGGTTCGAATCCTTAAACATTTATTTGAATTAAAAGCAGTTGAAAAGCAAGGTCTCAAAGCATATTAGACATAAATGGTTATTTTTTTTTTAATTTTACAAATGCTAGGTAAATTATTTCTCAATTACGGACATCAATCCTTTCAGTCACAGGTTCGAATCCAGAGGCTATTAGGCTATCTCAGGAGCAGGTTGATTTTTGCACGAAGGTTTCCTAATATTGAGTAGTACAATGAAATGTAACGACTTAAATCTGATGGTTGGGGGGTTCAAATCAATGAGAATTTATTCCATATAGAACCAGGTGAAATAACTCACAGACAATGTAGCAAGATCTAAGAAAATAATAATCATATATTTTTTTCAACTCTTTAGTAACATTGAATATATTGATTTCAATCTAAGAGTCATAGGTTCGAATCCAGAGGTCTATATTCGATTTTCGGGAAATAGTGTTTTCTTTTAAAGTATTAATCGTACAAAGTAGACTTTTCCACCAAAAGTTTTCAAATTTTGAGTATTTTCATTCGATGCTTTAAGTTCAAAATATCATTGTCATGAGAAAATTTGTCTCCCTCAGCGGGGATCGAACCCAGGACCTGTGGAACCTACTCTCCAGCTCATGTTAGCGATCTTTTCACGCCTTAGAGCTCTCGGCCGTCTCAGCCAGAC
>KZ869192.1:29645-39826 GCA_003456935.1 Machilis hrabei | reverse complement strand
TGAATGAGTTACCATCAGTCCCGGTTGCATACTCTGTGGATATGAAGGAGACGTACGAAAACATCAGCCGAATCCTTGATAAAATCTGTTATCATGATTATAATTGGAAACTTTGCGCTGACTTAAAAGTTGTTGCTCTAGAATACTAATGGGCCTGCAATCAGGCTTCACAAAATACTGCTGCTTCCTATGCGAATGGGACAGCCGAGACGAACATTACATCGTACGGAACTGGCCTCTGTGAGAAAGTTTTACTCTCGGTCAGAAAAATGTCGCTCACGATCCTCTGGTCCAGAAGAAAATATTTACTTGCCGCCTTTGCACATCCAACTCGGATTGATCAAACAGTTTGTGAAAGCAATGGACAAGACAGGTGATGCATTTCAATTTTTGAAAACTAAATTTCCTCGTCTTAGTGANGCTAAAATCAAGGAAGGAGTTTTCGTGGGCCCCCAGATTCCACGTTTATTGACCACCTGAATCGAAAAGAAAAACGAGTTTGTCTTGCATTCCAAAACGTGTGTGAGAACTTTTTGGGTAACAACAAAAGTGATGATTATGTCGCTCATGTCGAGGAATTGCTTTCAGCGTACAAAGCCATGGGGTGTAACATGTCTCCTAAAGTGCATTTCCTTCACTCACACCTGGACTTCTTCCCTGAAAATTTAGGAGCAGTTTCGGATGAACACGGGGAACGGTTGCTATATATTTTTATTATTTGGGAGTGTTTGGGGGAGGGGGAGGGGGCTGGAAGCTGGAATATGTAGAAAATAAGTGAAAACATTGCGAGAAAACCAGTAAAATCGGTCATTTTTAATGATTTTTGTACAATTTAAGGAGTTTAATCCCCCCCAAATCTACCTCCTTGCTACAAATATTCATGTTTTAGAACTTTTTACCTCTCTAGCCCNTNNNAAGNAATGTAAAGGCTAAAATAATCCTTTTCATCCCTCCAAATTATCGAAAAGTGATAAAAATAGGTGGGGGGGCCTTCCTCGAAAACGGTGGGTGATGGGGGCAAACGGGGGTCATATTCGGATTCAGGAGGTCATTTTACATAAGAATCTGCAGGAATGGTGTCGGGGCCGATTTTCATGCAGACCAGTGTATTTTGCCAAGTTTTACGCCTCTGGCTTCACCAGAAAGTGACTTAAACTTATGTCGTCATCAAAGAAGCCATCTATCTTGGAAAGACTGTCACTATGTGAAGAGTGTTATAGTTTTGGTCGGGTATTTCTGCCTCCCATGTTTCTACTATCTTCTATACTGAATGGTATAGATGATAGCGTCAGATCACTTCATTACGCTTCTTTCCCACACTTAAAAATGTTTTAACCTTGTTAAAATCAATTTAAAAATGCACGTAAATATCACTGGCGTACTGTTCCGTGGTTCACGAGGTACTGTTGGGTTCAGTGGTTTNGAACAGGTAGCCGGTTTGAAATGTAGGCAGTGTTGTTGGATTTTAGTGGAAAACGGTGAATTGTTGGTGAGGAAATGGGGAAATTTCTGAAAGGGTTTACGAAAGTAACTAAAATAGGTTTAATTCGGACGTGCGATCAAAAACGTCCGGCAGTAGATTTGGGTGCTTGGGCCATTTGAAATCTTGGAATTTTTCAATATTTGGAACAAAGAGGTGCTTCCACCTAGGGTCTAGGTTTACTTGTTCTCTATTCAGGCAGTTTTTAGTTTTCCAAATTTCTATTGTTTCATATGTATCTCTTCTTATTTGTGATTCTGCTATTTTCCCAATCTGGTATGTGTCCTGTTTCTGTAGTGTGTTCAGATAGGCCTGTGCTGCATTTTCTCTGGTTTCCATCTCCGACATGTTCTTTAATTCGAGTTTTCAAATTTTTCTTAGTTTTTTCCGATGTATGTGGCTTGGCACATACAATCGACCCTGTAGATCCCACTTTTGCAATTATTGTTCTCTTTCCCTTTGAAGTCGTTAAATATTTGTCAATTTTGTCTGAAGCTAACAAATCATGTTTCTTGGCATGTGCAGAGTCTTTCGGAATGTAGAAATCATTATTAGTGGGTTTCCGGTATACTGTTTCTAGGTATGGGTTTATGGGTCTTTTAAGGAGGATGTCTAGGAAGGGTAGTTTTTGATCTATTTCTTTTTCTACTGTGAAATTGATGTTCTGGTTCATGTTGTTTAGTTCCTTGAGAAAATCGTTGCATTGTTGGTTTGTTTTATCCCATATTATGTGTGTCATCTACATAGCGGGTGTAGAATTTTGGATTGCGACTGGTGTTGATGAGGAATACCGATTCCAGCTTTTCTAGGACGATGTTGGCTAATACCCCTGATAGGGGAGATCCCATAGGGAGATCTTTTCTGATAATATGGGATAAAACAAGTTTTTTTCTTCTAACCATTTTTTGACTTCAAGATTAATGAATAATCTTTTTTTTTACCCCCTTGAATTAGTGTTCCTTCATTCTCTCAACATTATGTTGTAAAAGTTCTCGCTCGCTCGTTACATAAGAAACCAATAATATTTATTAACATCAGTTCGGTAACACCGGATTTATGAAACGAATATATTATTGCCACCTGTTTTCTCCTGCACTGAAAATACAGTAACTCTTGAACTTAAAATACCTGAGGAAAGTATAATCGTAAAGCCGAGACGTAAATAATCGAGGATCAAAAGTCTAGAGAAGTTCTTCACATTTGAAAGCGAGAAGATATACTCTCGTCTCGTCACACGGCTCGAACGGGCAAGTCAGAATTTCACCTCGCGAGTACCGAAGGACCTCGAAAAAAAACAACCTAATTGTTTGTGATCACTTCCCATTCTGTTCCACAATACTGTGAATGTGCAGGAAAAATTAAATTTATAGTTCCACTAATTCTTCCAGATCAGTTTTCACTGAAGATAGAATGCAGCGGCCAGTGCAGTTTTGCCACGCCTCTTCCACTGCACCCTAGTTTCTGTTGACTGAAATAGAAGACCTTCAAACTATTAGCAACCTAACAATGACACGATGTTCTGTGTGAAACGTTAGATTCGTAATATCCAAAGAATAAACAAAACTGCAAAATGCATATAAATATTCGGTCCTAATTATCAGATAGTATACCATTATGGGGTGGGGGGTGTAATATGTACAGAACAAATGCCTGCAATAGGTTGAGAATCACTCTTAATCATTGGCAGTTCCAATTTTGAATAAACTAGCATGTTTGTATTGGTCTTTTTAAGAAAAGAAATGCCCATCACACGTCTACGAATGCAACCTCCAAAACGACACTTTTTTTTTCTTTGGAATCGTGTATAAAATGTCTGTTTTATTTAGCATTCTTATCCTTTCCATCTTCTTTGTTTCTGGCCTCCCACATTTCTTTAAACCTCTTCCCTCTACTGGCATCCTTTCGTTCTTCCTTTCTTTCTTCCTTTCTTTCTTTCTTGTCCTCATCCCTCTTTCTTGCTCTTTCCTCTGCCTTGATTTCTTGCTCTTTCCCACCAATAACTGGATTCTTTTTTTTTAGCCTAATTCAACATCTATAGTTGCTGTGGTATAAATGTTATCACACTGCTTTTTTACACGTCATTCAAATTGTCTGCAGTACTATCTACANGTACTTTTGGATGTCGGAGACCCCGTAAAATCATTCCTGCACGTTGGCGAGAGTATTATTGGCCGTTGCAGTCGCGTAATGTGTCCACTGGTTTTTAGTGTATTGGCTGTAATAGCCTATATGTCATGAAGGCCCCAAGTTCTTGGAACAAGTATTTTGTTGCCCAGATCTCAACCAAGAAGAGACCTGTAACGACGTCGATGGCGACCGAACGATCGACTTTAACGAAAATGGTCGGGACCGGTTTAACGAGCCACTCGTGCAGTGTCCTAATTTTCACGTAATCCTTTGATGCTTGGCTACGTAAATGAGTTTCCCTTAGTTGTATTTTGTCGCTGTGTTGTCTTTAACATTAATTGGATATGATCTAAAGGTAATACAGTAGATATAACATTGCTAAAGAGGACAGTGTAAGAATTTAATTTCTATGTGTCTTCATCAAACAGTTAAGTGTTAGCTCAGGATACTGTTATTTTAACCAGTCTCCCTCATTTCCAGAACACATCAGAGATCCCTTTTGCTCTATGTTAATATTTTTAGCCCGTCTAGCATGCGGAGCTATAGATCGGGGCTCGTGGTTTCACATCCCGCGTAGGGCACGGACGTTTCTGATGTCCATTCNTGCTCGTCACTCAAAATAAACATTGTTGTTAAACGACTCTTTCAGTCTTGATACAATGTACAATACCAGTTTAGCCATTTCTTTCTTTTTGTTTGTGTTGCAAGAAGCAGTTTGTTTCAGTGTTTTCAAAAACACAAGTGAAAAGTATGGAACCGGTTTTCTACTGTCATAAATATAATTATTTTGAAAAATCCAGTATAGCCATTTTATGTCGTGGCAAAGATAGCATTTAATAGGTGTAAAACAAAAATGATAGGTGTTCTTGGTGGGGGGAGGGGTTATGGGGCATAACCAAAAAAATTAAATGGAAAGGGGATGAAATCAGATCTTTTGAAAGCTATGAATTTTATGCAACTTTTGTCTGAACAATATTTTATCTGAAGCCGTACAAAGATTCTTTAATTACGGCGACATGAATACGGGTTGAAAAAGGTGCCTTTGCGACGGACGTTTGGCGATCGTTTGTGGAAGCAAACTTACCCGTGGGGCATTTTTTTTATGAATGACGACATTGTCACAGACAAAATAAATAGACTAAAAATTGCAAACATGGAGGTGGTGAGGTGTTTGTGTTTTAACTCCCAGTGCTATAAAGTGTACATTTTCTTCTTTCTACTATTTTTGACGTACAGGTGGCCTGGGGTTTTAAAATGGCTCAAACATTTTTTTGTGAGTGTGTTATTTGCATAAATAAAATTACTTAGTGATGTATTAAAGCTGTTCTGGGAATAAGTGATCTCCGACTTCAAAATGGATCGATTTAAAAAAAATAAAACTGAACTTTGTTACAAATTAATGTTTTTAAATCATACTGGTCCTGTATAAAATCAGAAAAAGGACAATATTTCCTTACCTGCGTCCGTTGATTGTTGTTATCTCGATATTTCGGCCGGAAATTCCTCCGTCCTTCTTCAGGAGTTCATCAGCTTCTTCTTGACTTACATAACGTGTGTGTTCATGTCGGCAAAAACTAAGCAGAAATAATCTTTGTCATTTTTGTATATAAAATGTTTTAAAATCATAAAAACGCTCCCCCCTTCTTAACCTTGATGTACCTACTAGGGGCCCCTCGTAACAACTGATATGGAAAGTCTAGATCATGTGCTCTGGTACCTGTTGGCAACTTTCGTTGTTCTTTTGTTGTTTGCGCTGTTGCCACTGTGCCCGCCAAAGATTATTGTACTAAATTTAGAAAAATGCCAGGATCAAAGATGGTAGGTGGAATGTTGTGTACATATGATTGGTAAAATGGTAGTTGTTCGTTTTTTAAAAATGTCTTTCCATCTATGGTCCAGTAACCCTTCTTCCTTATTTAGACTATTTGGTGTTTTCCATATTTCAATGGCTTCTAACACATTCCGTTCTATTTTGCTGTTTGCTTTTTTGATGATTTTGGCCGTTCCAGTCTGGTGTGTGTCCAGTGTCAGTGGTATGTTCTGATAGACCTGTACTGGTTTTCTTCTGTGTTACGTCTCTTTTATGTTCCTTTATTCTGGTTAGCAAGTTCCTCTTCGTTTGGCCTATGTAGGAACCATTGCACTGGCATGTAATGCTATATATCCCGCTTTGATTTAATCTGTTGTTTTTTCCTTTGAAACCGGCAAACGTTTGTACGATTTTGGGAGGCGGTTTTTCGGAGCCGATGATGTCGTGTTTCCGGTATAACTTCTTTAACCTATTAGTGACCAATGGAAAAAATGGGGTACTGACAAATTTAGCGGGTTTGCACCAGCACATAAATTTAATACATGGAAAAACTTTGTCAGAAGGGCCTTTACCATTTGTTCAGATAATCAATCATTAAATAGCGAAATAGCACACCTGAAACAAGCAGCTGAAAAGAATGGATATGAAGCAAAACTAATTGACAAATATGTCGTTGGTATTAAAAAAGACAACCGGAAACAAGTAAAGAACAACGAAAGTTGCCAACAGGTACCAGAGCACATGATCTAGACTTTCCGTATCAGTTGTTACGAGGGGCCCCTAGTCGGTACATCAAGGTTAAGAAGGGGGGAGCGTTTTTATGATTTTAAAACATTTTATATACAAAAATGACAAAGATTATTTCTGCTTAGTTTTTGCCGACATGAAAACACACGTTATGTAAGTCGAGAAGAAGCTGATGAACTCCTGAAGAAGGCTGGAGGAATTTCCGGCCGAAATATCGAGATAACAACAATCAACGGACGCAGGTAAGGAAATATTGTCCTTTTTCTGATTTTATACAATATGTCCTGGTCCAATTTCTGGAATAATTCATACTGGTCCTATTTACCTTTTTTTTTATAATTGGATAGTCATAAAATAGGCCATTTTATTAATCAATAAGTATTTTTTTTTTTCAGGTTTTATTCACGATTTTCATGACTAAATAAACATATATTTAGCAAAATATAAGCATAAATAATGGGATCTATTTGATGAAATTTTCATCTTTTATTCACCATTTTTCAGGGACCTTAGTAATGAGCTAAAGGAATGCTTACCTTATTCCACACCAATCAGATGCCCAGGGGTTTAACGCACAGGCGGTCACTTGTGTAAGATTTTAAGTAACAATCAAGTTTTCAGTACACAATTCACACTATTTCTAAAAGAATTCTTTACACTATACACACACTAAATTGAGTTCTATATACACTTTTTATGTTTCTGTATAACTTCAGCTTGTCTCCCTGCTTTTTGAAGTATCTTCTGCATCTTTAACTTGCTTCTCACTCTTTTCTTGACAGCCTTAGCTTCCAGCTGTGTCTTGCTTTTGTTCATTACGAGCATTTCTGGACGACACAATAAGTGATTTTGTAATTTCTAAATTTTGTATTCGGCCAACTCGCACAATGTGGTCGTAAACACGCCTCAAAGATTTCGGAAGGTCCTCTTTCGTATTTTCGTCGATGCATTCCACGTTCACGTTTCAGTGCGCTAAGGTACAAACTAGTTTCAACACGTAGCGAACATTTTTTTGCATCATTATGGGAAAGGATTCTCTCCTAAAAGTGGTGGAGCCAGTCTTTTCTCTAAAAGCTTCTGCACTGCAATTGAATGTCGTTTTTACTATACACTGTTTCGTATTCCCTAGTCACCCATTTTGCCTCCTATAAAGTGGTTAGCAGATTCTCCATCCTTCTGCACGAAACATTAACAGCAATACTGGGATCAAAAAAACGATGGCAATCTGTAATGGGGACCTTTCCTGAACTAATTTATTGCCTTTTAATCAATTGCTTCTGAACTTTAAAACCCTCAGCTCAGACTGCTTGTTTGCACTTTTCACGGTAGTGCCTAGTTTCACAACTTTTTCATGCACGAGGTTGTCGCTGCTTAAAACAATGTTTTTGACTGCATGGGTTGCCTACAGGACAGATGGTTTAACAACACTGTCCATTTGAGTTCTCACAATGTTTGTAAAACTTTCATAAAGAAAGACTGAAATTCATGCAGAAGTGGTTCGATGTCATTGGCTAGCGACTTGAAAAATTCGAGTTTGCACGAAGAAAAGGTAATTTAGTGAACGGCACAAAATATCAGAGGAAAAATTGTAACTGCAGGATGCATGGGTAGTAAATTGTAGAGTGCTCATAAGAAGGGCACAATGCTCTGTGCTGTTACAAGGGTAGCTGCTTTGAATGCATAATGCCTGAAAAAAACCCACATGCAATACACATTTAAAAAAAATAAGAGTTTGATACAGATATTTAAAACAAAGCATCACTAAATCAAGCACTAATAGAAGTCATACTTTGGAAATTATTTTCACTCCAATCTAATATATTTTGCATGTTCAGGACTACATCAAGGTTTTATTTCTATAAGAAGCTTGGACAGAAACAGTTTTTTAAAGTGAACTAGTGCAGACAAAGTTTGTTAACCTCAACTTCCAAATTTTGTTTATCTTTAACGTCTCTTTCAATTCTCGAAGAAACTCGACGTTTACGTTTGGCCCATCTGTGATGATTTGTAGAATCTTCTTGGCATCAGTACCTTTTATCAGTTCCTCAAAGGCTATTTCGAGGTTCCTTGCTGTTAAGCGACCCGAGAATACAGAAGTCTAACACCTGGTTTTCACTTCCCCGTAATCACCGTCCCAGTATCTAACATTCACGTCCATTTGTCATCGTCTTGCTACTTTGTGTAACAATTCATCGAATTTGATTACTACACAATCGCACTTAGGAAGTTTTGAAATAAAGTGCAATACTATCTTATCTTTTTGCACTTACATTTTCTTGGCAATGTCAGTATCAGGAAACATCATACTGATCCTGCCCTGCAGTTCATAGAGAAGTACTTATCATCACAGTCTGCACACATGACAACATCTCTGCTTTTGTAACACTGTTATTTAAGAGATAGGCGTTTAGTCCCCATGGCAGTACATTATAATCAGAACTATTTTCTACATTACTATTTACACTAGCACACTGGGGGACAGAACTGTATGAAATAGGCATATATGCGGTATCTCCTTTTGAAGTACAAGGTTCATCACTACAAGTTGAAATCTTTTCACTTTCACCTAATTTACTGGAACTAAACACTTTCATCCAAGTACTTTCACTTTGAGCCATTTTCGATTTATTGTGTTTTACACTAGCCATGTGGCTTGACAGGACACAACAACGTATGTTACTGAGGTTGAATGTTTTACAGCATAACATGCACTTTTTCCAGCTGTGATGAAAATGCTGGTTCATGCAACCAAGTAGCTTGAAAAATAGGCTTTTTTGTCTACATTTTGCGAGTAGAAGTAGTATTTAGTCCTAAAAAAATAGTGCACTTTTCGAAAACTGTGAACAGATAGACTTATTCCTAAATCCTTATGGTGCATTTGCAAAGAAAGCACATAAAACATGAAGATAGGTGACATTATGCCCAGCACAGATTGCTCTAACACTTAATTCAAATGTTAGCAACTTATTTTTCATTATCCAAACAGGAGAGCTGCAGATAAATAAAATTAAAGTACGACAGGATGATTTATGTAACTTGAAAAGAATAATCTCCAAAAGACAATTTCAAGGATAGAAACACTAGAACTGATTTAAACTGTTCATTAATTCACATTTAAAATGATCTTAATTTTATACAGAAATTATTAATTCCTGGAATTTCCCAAATTCCACAACAGTGATATGTATTTGCAACTGCCACTCCTGGANCCACAAAACAATCTTAAAACTTTCTACATTGGAAAAGAATTCTACAGATTAATTTCATTCCTCCAAAACTTGAGAATGCAGTTTTAAGAACACAAAAGTTACAGCAGTGGTAAAAAAGAAAGTCTCCTATGAAAGCAGACATAGAAATTGCAATAATAGTTTTTATTGATTTAGTGTTCACAACCAGTCTTCTTGTGTGATGATTCCAATTGTTTTCAAAGATTTGTATGGGGTCGTCTGCATTAAAATGGGTTGATGTTCTATCCAAAGGCAAAAATAGGCTCGGTTTTACCAAATGAAAAGCGGAACAGAACACAAACGGATCTCGAAAGACAAAGCAATAATTTAAAACACATCTGCAATAGGGTTCTTTACAACAGTCATTAAAATTTCAGACATGAAAGAAATGTTAATTTATTTTATAGCTGTTACTACATTGTGCATTAATACAGCGCAACAGTTTGACTCTTAATCATGTAAATATGTTTGTTGTTACTTAGAAGTCTGATTGACCTACATCCTTATTTTAGAATCCCTGTTATTGGGTTAGCTAAAGCAGCAGCATTTTTATACTATCACATACAAAAGATGGAAGACTATGATAAGTAATATCCTCCTTATGTTGCTCTAAGGTCATATGTTTGTACATATATAAATTATTTGCCCATTCTTATCAGTAAGATAAAATAAGGCAAAAATTTAGTGTCCTTTTTCTCTCTGCTGCTTTATACATGACGACTGTTAAACAAAGAACCCCATGTACGCATGGAAGCTGCAGTTCAAAGATAAGGCCTGGTTCATAGAAACG
>KZ869192.1:11452-21679 GCA_003456935.1 Machilis hrabei | reverse complement strand
TGATACTAGAATGAACTCACCTTTCTTTATCCTTTGGTACAACAAAAAATGATAAAGAAGGATTCTTCCTTTTCGAATTGGTGCAGTCCTCTTAGTTAATTCTTGGTTTGAATGCACTGACTTGCAACATTCAAGTACCTGATCCCAAACCAGACCCTCAATTCACAACCCAAAAATCAGGAAGACCAAAGAAAATTAAATGAGGTAAGAGTGCACAGAACAACAAGGAAGAGTCTTTTAAAAAAGAAAAATATAAAAAAGAAACCGAGGCAAAATATATTCGGTTGGAGAGAGAGAAAACGTGTAACCTTAAGAAGAATGGAAGAAACTCCATATAGCAGATCCAAAAGATTGGAAATTAAACTGAAAGGCATCAACATTTGAGGAAAGAGAAAAGAGATTATAGCTTCAAAGAACCAGAAAAAAATTAGACTAAAGAGGGGAAAGATAAAAGGTTACAATAATCTAAAATAAAAGCTGCATCTATTAGAATTTGTCGTGGAAAACGAAGAAAGATTTGGGTTTTAGATACGATTCCAACATCTCCTATGATTCAGATACGTCGGTTACCATAGGATATATATAAAAGTTGTTTGTAAACATTGTAACGCTCTGAACTGAAGGGAAGAATCACCTGGTGTATGTTGTCTCAATGAAAAGATTAGGTTGGACCCCATTGCAGAGCCCCTCAAACCTCTTTCAAGCTTAATTACTACTAAAAGTCGTCCCCAGTCTAATCACTTAAAACGTACAAAGAAATACAATGCTGCCTTTCAGATGACTTCATTTGGCTCTAAAGTAATTAAGGAGGGAAATTTTATACCAACATTTAAAGTACAAGGGCAGGGGTATCACTTGGTTGGCTCTCTTACCTATAACTAAAGAAAATCCAAATCTTTGCAAATATATTTCTTAGGCGATGAAGAGGTGGATGTGAGGTGCAAGAAAACCCCTACATTAAACACTGAAATTGATAAAGATATACAAACCATGCTCCACCAAAATAACAGCTACATAAAAAGTTTTAAAACTGCTTTGGAAAGTCAAAGTGAACATTTTTCAATCATTACACATGCTGATAAAAAACCTGGCGATGCGCACAAACGTTTTAATGCACTCACTCAATGAAGTTGCATTATTACTTGTTCGTCAGGATTAGCATAAAACAGATATAGTTTTAAAGAAGAGGGCCAACATACTGCAAAGGATCGAAGAAACCCACTGATCACATGACACTCTTCTGTTCCCCCACGGAGAGGAGGGATACAATATTCTCTTAACCCTTTGCGGTCCAATTTTTGTTCACACGTCTGCTGCAGCAGGTCTTAATTAATTTGGCCTGGAACACTAGATTTTAATATATTTTATTTTACAGTGTTCTCTACATATCTGGAGTACAAGTAATATTAAATTATAACTATAACATACTTGCGTCTTAATCATGGTATTTTTGTAAAATATAATACTTTTTAAAACAGTCCCCTGGGTGCAAACCCGGCTATCTGCTACACGTTTCACAGAAGTATGCTGTTTCTCTTCTGCCCCCTTTCACCTTACTACTAGATTGATTCATTGCTTACATCCACTTTATTATCACTCTGTACACAAGTTTTCACATCACTAAAATCTCCATCTGAGTCACTATTCATTAGCAAAATTTGTATTTCAGCGTCACTCAAACCTCTAAGTCCAGACATAGTTTGTTTACGTGTAATCGACTGCTTAGCAGTTCAAGAAATTGATCACAGAGGTCCCTGTTGGTTGGCAAGAAGATAGCNCCTCTCGCGGCAGTCTTGAAAAACACCNGTCTTGGCACGTANGAAAAACTACGTGTCGGAAAATTTCCGAAAGTGGACTTGCTGCGAGATAAACATGTGTCGGCATATTTCCGACATAGGACCGCAACTGGAAAATAATTTTGTCGGAAATTTTCCGACAAAGGACCGGAAAGGGTTAAAGCAGACTAACGGAAAGAACAATTTATCTGTCGTGAACTTTTATTCGTAGAGGTTATGGTTAGAAAAAACGAACACGATCATTTGCATTATTTTTGGCAACTGTCCAATCAGTTCTGGGTAGACCTGTAGGCTGAAATTGAGACTGAAAGTCTTAACTTGATTTGATTCAATCAGACAAAACTCAGGGTAGACGACTACATTCATCTCAGGGATGCAATCAGTAACGACGGCATTGCTCTTAACGTTGGACAACCATTCATTCTTACATCTTCATTTACAGGTGGTTTTAGATACATGCATGAGAAAACCCAAGATGCTATTACCTACGTTCGAAATTACGGCCAGCCAGATCTCTTTATTACTTTCACGTGTAATCCCAAATGGAAAGAAATAACCCTTGANATATTCGATGATCAGAAACCACAAGATATGCATGCCATTGTTTCAAGAGTTTTTCATTTAAAAGTGAAGGCTTCAATGAGGCTCATTACTAAGTGGTTCCGTGAAATGCAATACGTATACTATCGAGATGCAAAAAAGAGGCCTTCCTCACGTCCACATCCTCCTTTGGTTACACAAGAACATAGAATCCATGATCAACGCCGAACTACCTAACCCCCCAAACTGATCCTACTCTCTTTGTTATTATACAGTAGAACGTCAAAAATCCGAACGTCATAAATCCAAACGCACCCCCATGAAGCGATAAACAACAAACAGGTTTTTCAGTCGGGGAGGTGGGGCCTTGCGGTGTATTTTTCAGAAGTTCGTTCAATTTTCTTTGTTTAATTATGTTGCATACATATTGTATAACCACTTTATTTGATTAAATGGCATACTATTTTCCTAAACGGTACTTTCTTGGTTATTTTCGAAAATCTGAACAATTTGAAAATCCGAACTACCTATGGTCCCAATTAGTTTGGATTTTTGACGTTCTACTGTAAGTGCAAATATGATGCATGGTCCCTGTGGAATTATGAACAACAATTCTCTGTGCATGAAAGGTGGCAGATGCTCTAAGACATAGAAACCCCAAATCTTTTGTGAAAGATACACAGACTGGAAGCGATGGATACACTACATACAGAAGGTGGAGTTATGTTTTATCTGACAATGTAATAGACTTAAATTAAAATTGACAACAGATGGGTAGTTCCTTACTCTCCTGTGTCATGTAGAACATTTAACGCCCATATCAATGTCGAGTTCTGTAATTCTGTGAAATCAATCCAGTATGTAAACAAGGGTAGTGATCAAGCCACATTTACTNTTACAAACAATAAGGACGAAATTTTGCAATACTAGACAGGCTGTTACATTAGTACATCCGAGGCAGTGTGGAGAATACTTTCATTTCCGATCTATTATAGGGAGCCAACAGTTGTACATTTGGCAGTTCACTTGGAAAATGGTCAAAGAGTTTACTTCAACCCCGATAACGTCCATCTGAATGAAACTCCAACCACCACACTGTCAGCATTTTTTGATTTGTGTTGTCAAATTTGTTTGCATCCTTTTCTTTTACTGAAGCAGATGGTGCACACCGAATTTAATAATAATAAAAAAAAAAAAACCTAACCCTATGCCGTTGCGACGCAATTTCCGGTGGGGGCTCGTACCTTAATGCGCGTTGTAAATGCTTGCGGGTAGGCTAGTCTTTCTTATACATCAGGTGAAACTGCGAATCTGTCGTTCCAACGAATGTTCCCGAACAGTGATACTGCCAAAAAGTTTGCGTTTGGTGAACGAAAGCGTGCGTATTTCTGTGCTGCTTTAGGATAGCTTCTCGTTTTCTTTGTTTGTTGAAAATGAGCGCCAAAGATCAGGATGCATATGTTTTACTGTTTGATGAATCCTTGAATCTAAAGTTGCATCAGAAATGGATGGATTGACCATATTTAAGAACATTTAAAATATTTTAACATATTGTTGTAATTATCTTGTTTTTTCACCAACAAAAACAAGCGAGGTAAACAATGTAAATTTTGTTTGGTATGTATATATACCTATCTTTTATACCTTGGCTGTATTTTAAATTATGTCGGAAACTGGAACAGGCTTCCATTATTAAAATGATAAAAAAGACAATTTACCTTGTTCCTTGTAGTGAGTAGAATTCACAATATTTCGCCTAGTAATTCCATCTAGGCATCTTCAGGTGTTGACATCTGACAGATGTAGTCAACTAGCTTCCTTCATATTAAGGGGCCCCTTACCATTTTTAACAAGTTTGTGACGTGTCGTTTTAATTTTAAATGCACCGTGACAGTTCCTCAGCCAGCTGACTTCACGACAGCCAAGTTGAGCATGTAATAAATCAAGAAATAAGATGTCAACACGTGATAATGCCTAGATGGAATTACTAGGCGAAATATATAGTGAATTCGACTCACTACAAGGAACAAAGTAAATTATCATTTGAATATTGGCTGTCTTTGTTTACATTCCGTTGTGTGCTTGTTTTTTTGTTTAGTTCTACACCTTTCTCTGTGTAGAGTAGTGAGTCAGTCTTGGGTGGGATGGCAACTAGTTTGTTCAGAAGTCTTGCTATTCTATTCAATTCATTATTAGTTTTGCCATCCTCAAATGTCTCTACAAGTTATTGAGAGAATTTATCAGACTTATTTTCTACCAGTGTATTTTGGAAGAATAAACTCCTTTTGGAAAAGTGAAACATCTCATTGGAGTTCAACTTATTTATTTTGTTATTTTGGACTTATGGTTCTTGTACAGTCTGCCATATACAACTGTGTACACTCTGGGAAAGGACAACAAAAGGCCCAGAACATGCTTGGTGAAAATGGTGGAAGGAATGTTCTACAAAACTGTGAGTGTATCCTGGCATAATTATTACATGGCATACTCATTATCTAATGGATGAAGTTAGAGGTGAACATTTATTTTCTGAACTTTATTGATATATTCACCCAATTAATAACTTTGACAAAAAGTAGTCTAAATTTTTGGGAAAGTTCTATTATCATTATAGAAAGTTGGTTATATGTGTAAATGTTATTCTAGTATAATATCTAATTTGGTTTGTAATGGCTTCCTCTATAGATAAAGGTGCAATTCTTGTAACATTTCAATTTAAGGATTGGAGGAAGTGAAATGCATTGTTGAGTTTCATATTTGAAATGCACAATTGCCAATAAAACATTTTAATCTATGGACTGAAGGGGAAAGAAATTCATGTGAAGGTTAATAATTTAGTTCCTTAAACACAAAAATTCATTCAGTACTGATTTTTAAAGGAATAGTTACACACTTAATTATAATGATTGAAGGGGGTTAAACCATTTATTTCAATTTCATATTTGAAATTAGAAAATCTGAAAACTCCCGAGTATCACTCTTTAGGACTCCTCGCTAATACTATCTAGTAAATTTGGAAAAAAATGGCCTACCTAATGACCAATCGATCGACCAAAAAACAGACATAACATCAGACGTAAGGAAAGAGGTCAAGATAATTATTTTATTGTTTGAATGACACTGAAATATGAACCATGTATTAAATTTTCATATACTGAATGACTGTAACACAGTTTTTTGAGAACATATATGTCAGGACCTTGGTTTATTTTAAAAGCGCACTGTCTAAGGCTAGTAAATTAATCGTATTCTCCAGATATACACGACAAAAATAATGTGGTTGCGTGTACGATTGATTAATAGTGACCGTCTAAAATCAGGGACTTTGATTTAATGCAACCTGCATCTCAAGTAAAACTGTCCGTTAAATTCGTGTCACGTTCGATAACAAACTATGCACTACTGTTACCTTTGATTGCACAGCAGAACTAGGTTTTGAACTGCTGTTAGCGTAGACTGTTCGTTCTGTCCAGAAACAACGTGTCGGTCGACCACTACGTGGACACTGTCGACTTCGCTGGCAGAAAAGACTCCTCCACGTTCTCGAATNCAATCCTCAGGAACCAAGGGCAGGGTGGCAAAACTCTCGCTACGTGCTAGCTCAAACACCGATGACTGAAATTACAAAAATGCGTTATGAGTGGCTATATCCTACTAATTAATACTAGTTCTAAAAACAAATCTAAAAAAAAAAATGTAATAATCTTTTTAGGTCCCATCACTCCTAAGCCCATGTTTTCTTCCAAGACAAGAGAAGCTTAAGATTGCTTTTACATGTCAATGGGTTGGAATTCTGAGAAAAACAATAATATGTATGAGTAAATGTATATTTTTAAAATGCTGTGCTATTTTTTTTATTTAGACTGCTGTATTATACAATGTAATCATGGTGCAAGTTATTCTATAGGTGTATGAGAAAAGTGAAGCATGAGGACAATCGATCTGATTTCACTGTACATATCTGAATTGAACTTAGCACTAAAATTAGACATCTAAGAAATTACTATACGGCTTTAAAAATTATCCCCCTACCATTTTCAAAACCTTAGAAATCCCTGCTCAGCAGATTTCACTAAAGAGTCCAAGGCAGAATGAAGACCTTTATCAAATTTAAAAAAACACTGCAAATCTCACTTTTAAAGAGACAATATCACATTTTTGTTGTAAAATGTATGTTTTCACTTTGGATTGATTTTTAAACTCCCATTTCCATCTTTTATGTAATTGTTTCTTTTTTGTTGTTCTGCTGTACATAACTGTGAACTGGCATTATACATTTACAAGAAAATTCACATGTAAAATATATATATATTTTTTTTTACATGTGAATTTTCTTTGAGAAAAGTGAAAGGAAAGATTGGTCATATTTGGCTGAATCTTTGACCTATTAAAAAAAGGGTATTTTGTTGATACCATTATTTTAAAATTCAAAAAATAAAAAAACAAGATTTTTACCTTATTCCAGGTGCAATATTTCCCCTAGAAGTCCCCTTGGCTTTGTCAAGCAACATCAGAGAATCGTAAACTTGCATATTCCCTGGTAAGAAGATAGTCAATATAATCAAACATGTCCAAGAAGAATTCCATTCACTTTTACACATTGATTAAAACCTAAACTTTGTTCAAAAAAACAATGTCCACACATATTAAAATTATGGAGCTTCATAAGGATGTCGTGAACTGCTATTTTTCCAGGCGAGGTCTAACTGTAACTGCATTGTCAAGGACGCGTCGTCACCTGGCCGAAATCGAACCTTTGCAACTCCATTAGCGCTATTGGATGTCGAAGGTGAAGGAGTATTGGTTTTATTGACATTTAAAGAGTTTCAAGTAATAATTTCAGGTTGAGTCTGATTTTTTGAAGAAATCATACCAAATATTATCTAAACTACCTTTTTTCGTATCATCTTTCCATTTGTGAGTAGTTTCCGAGGCGCGTCTGCCTATTTGCGAGTTGGTCGTTTGATGATTTTACAATTGTTCCGCACGGGAATATGTCTATGTTGTGTCGTGTGTTCTAAAAGGTTGTTGCTATCTTTTTCTTAGAATGCCCTTTCATGTTCTTTTAGTCTGATGTTGAAATTTCATTCAGTCTGTCCCTCAATATAAATAAAATAATAAAAAAAAGATAGAACCGGTCTGTCAGAACAGAAGACACAACAGAGCCATTTTTCCATATGGAAAATTTGTAAAATCATCTATACTACCGACTCACAAATAGAAACTATTTATATTTAGAAAAACCCGATAACATTAACAGGAAAAAAGGTATTTTTACATAGTATTTGGTATATTTAAAAAAAAAATGGACTCTACCTGATATTATTATGTGGCCTAACCCTCCCTCATTACCTTATTCCGTCTTTTTACCTAATACTTCCAAAATCTCCATGCTAAATCTCTCGACTTCAACATCCAATAGCGCTAATGAAGTTGACAAAGATCGATTTCAGATGAGCTTCAGCCAGGTGACAACACATCCTTCACAATGCAGTTACAGTTAGACTTCACCTGGGAAAACAGCACTTCACAATATTCTTATGAAGCTCCATAATTTTAATATGTGTGGGTATTGTTTATTGAACAAAGTTTAGGTTTTAATCAATATGTAAAAGTGAATGGAATTCTTCTTGGACAATACTGAAACTATCTCCTTACCACGGAGTATATTCAAGTTTACGATTCTCTCATATGAGCTTGCTAGAGCCAAGAGGACTTCTATGCAAAATATTGGACCTTTATATTTGGCTGGAATATGGTAACAAAAAATTGTATGGGTTTTTACTTCTATGACAGTATCTTGTCATTACTGAACTTACTGTTTTCTCTTGAAGCGTATTTAGTTTTGTATATTATACTTGTAGTGCATTAATTATTACATACAATTTATAACACAAGAGGTATACAATCTATATTATACAAATNCCTGACTTTCTATGTATGTGGGTTTATATGCACAAAACCTTTTGACAGCGACTTCTAAAAAGTATTCGTCGTAGAAAGTTTATTATTACACCAAAATTTTGCAAATATTAAGTAGATCAAGCCACTGTTATTAATATTTTTTAGGACACGGGTTCGAATCCATACAATTTTATTTGAATTATTGGCAAGAGCGATGTCTCGGGAAGTAAAACTCGAAGATGGTTGATTCTTGCACCAAACATTTTCAAATTTAGAGTAGTATAATTGAGTGTCGCTATTAAAATCCGATGTTCCTGGATTTGAATCCAGGGGAATTTATTCGATTTAGAAGCAGGTGAAATAGCTCACACAAAAATGTAGCAACATCTCGAAATCGTTAGTCGTAAATATATTTTTAATAAAACAATGCAGATGTCGAGTAAATTTATTTACAACTATCGACTTTTATCCCCAAGCTTCGGGTTCGAATCCAGGGGCTTTTATTTGATTTCTAGGCAATGGTATAAGACTTAGACGGTTCATATTTGCACCAACCTTTTTCCAATATGGAGTAGAATAACGATTTAAATCTGATAGTTATGTGTTCGAAACTGGGATAATTAAATTGATTAAGAAGCTGATTAAAAAGCTCACATAATTATAATAGATCTAAAAACGTATTATGGTATTAATAAGTGGTAATTTTTTCCCCAAATATTGCAAATATTAAGTAGATGATTATCAATTACTGACCTAAATCCTGTTATCACAGTTTTGAATCCAGAGGCTTTTATTCCATTTATGGGTTTGAATCCACAAGAATGTATTCAATGTAGCTAGAACCAGGTGAACTAGATCACAGAAAATGTATCAAGATCTAAAAACATTTTAGAAGTAAATTTTTTTAAAAAATATTTAGTAAAATTGAATGTATTGGTTTCAAACTGAGAGACACGGGTTCGAATCCAGAGGCATGTATTCGATTAACGGGAAATGGTGTTATTTTTGAAAATGTTAATTGTAGAACGTCAATTTTTCCACCCAATGTTTTCAAATGCTGAGTAATTTCATCCGATGCTTGAAGTTAAAATATCACTGTCACGGATTCGAATCTACAGCCCCTTATTTGATTTACAGCTAAGAGTGATATATCAAAAAATTTTGTCTAAAATATATTTATTTTTCACCAAGAATTTTCAGATGTTCACTAGACCAATTTTTGTTGTTGACAATAGCCGTAGGGTCATGGGTTCGAATCCATAGGTCATTATTTTATTTTATGAAAATAACGCTCTTTCTGAATATAATGTTGAAGAAGGTAGCTTTTTCAACACAAATTTTTGAACTGTTAAGTACATTAAACTGATATTATTGATTTATGTCTCTTTGCCATGGGTTCGAATGCAGAGTCATTTGTTTGATTTATACCAAGGAGAAATATCTCAAAGTGTAGCAAAATACAAAAAAAGTATTGACAATAGAAGGTTTCATGTTCAACTAAACGTTTGGGAATACCAAGTAGAGTCATTCCTGGTAATTCACATTAATCTCACTTTCGCAGGTTCAAATTCAGAGGCCTTTATGCAATTTATCTGACATAACTAGGAAACAATTTTTCACTTTAGCACCAAAAGTTTGCAAATGTCTAATGCATTAATCGTGATTAGTGATTTATATCTCAGGGTTAGGGGTGAAAATCAAGATGCCATTATTAGATTAATGGTAAAAAACAAAGTAAATTTATCTTAAAGTATTTGTCATAGAAGGAGGTTGATTTTTACTCTGCAAGTTTTCAAATGTCGAATAAGTTAATCAGTTAATAATGAGTTAAACCTGACGTAACTGATTCAAATCCAGAGGCTGGAATTTTATTTTGCAAATACATCGTAGCAGAAGGTTGTTTCTTGAACCAAAGTAAGTGGATTAATTGATTTTTATGTAGCTAATTACTAACGGTTTTCAGCCATACTATTTACTGACTGTAATA
>KZ869190.1:19394-30854 GCA_003456935.1 Machilis hrabei | reverse complement strand
TAGGACACATGGTGCTTAAAAAATAAAAATACAACATTTGCAAAGTGTTCAGAATATACAGGCTTAGTCATATGTCACTTCGGGATTTCTGAGCCTTGCAGTACAAAAACCAAGATAGACACAAGAGAAAGGAGCATATCAACAGATAGAGGAACTCCTGAATCCTGTTATACAGTTTCTGCTACACACATGTTGCAGCTGTGGTTGCTTGTGTCTTTTACCTTTAGGAGGCAGTTATGATGAAAAATGATGTGGGCAGGGGATAAGAAGGCATTCTGTGTTGTGGAATTTGCCAAAACTGAGTCCATTTTGACAGTGCAATGGAGGTTGTAGACCCAGTACCACACATAACCACCTACAGAGTGGTACAACAAATTCGAGTAGAGGGGCTGCCTGTGAGTGGCAAAACACATTGAAAGGCCGGAGCTATCGGCCGAGAGTATGGAGCACGTACGAGAAACATTTGTCAGGAGTCATCAGAAGTCCACAATTCGCCCAAAGTCAGTGTATTTTGTTCAGTATCCTCTCGCAAAGTCTACGGACCATTTTTCTTTGCAAGCCAAGTCTTACAGGTATCAACTACCTGGTTGTGCTGCAACAGTGGCTAATGCCACAATTATAGCAAGGACATCTTTTACCATCAAGATGGAACCCCGCCGTACTGCTACACGGACGTTCGTGTTAATCTTCCCCGCCATTGGATTGGATGCACATTTAATGATGATTACCTCCATGATCACTTGACCTAGCCCCTTTTCTTTTTTTTTTTTCTTTTGGGATTATGTCAACGATCTTCTGTTCATGCCCAAATGCCAAAGAATTTACCACAGCTCCGGCAAAGAATTGTGCAGGCAGTCGCTAATATCATCCGTGAGATGCTGCAACGTACTGGGTTGGAAACTGATTACAGGATTGATATCTGCCATGTCACCAGGGTTGGACATATTGAGTACATGTAAGGTAGGACACAACTGTGGCAAGTTTCTGTATCTGTTGATATGTTCCCTTTTACTATGTCTGTTTTAGTTACTGTACTGCAGAGTTCGGAATTCCCAGAGAGACGTATTACTAACCCTTTATATATTTACACGTACAACTCTATTATGCAGTTATTACTATATTGATTTTTTTTAAGTTTATGGAGTTTTTATTAGAAAAAAACCTTTATGAATTTTGTATGTGTTACAACAATCCCAGTATTTTGTGCTACACTTAGGAATATGTTGTCTGACCCACAAATAACCAAACGTTTGTAATGGCGCTGTAACCATAGAGCATTGCGGAGTTGAAGTAGTGGTGCTGTGTTGTGTTGACCTTAAGATCTCATATAAATTTTGTATCACTCTACCTTCTTTTGTCGTCATGCTGTGTGGATTTAATTTAACAAGTGGTTTACAATCAATGTTTTTTCTGCTATTTAAAAATGAGCAATCTTCAAAAGCAAAGCAAGTGCGTAAAAATAAGAAAACATTTATTGAAACTTTTGAAATGTTAAAAAAATTGCTTTCGACAATTGTTTTGTAGGCCATACACAGAATTACGAATGGTTTAAATGATTCAAATATGGCCTAATGCCAATCAAACCTCAAACAGGAAGTTCATCAACATTAACAGATAATCAGAATGTTGAGGAAGGTCATGGACATCGTTGTTTGACAATCCGAGAAGATTCTAAAGAAGTATGCACATGAAAAGTTTCATGCCATACAATTTTAATTATGCATTGGGTTGTAGCATAATTTGTGCCACATTTCTTGAATTGGAACAAACAGAACATCGGTTGCAATCTGTCAGTAGATTCTGTAACGTGCATATCAAGATTAAATTAGTTTGAATAATATGGATCAGACTTGGGTTTCTGGCTATGACATTGAGACAAAAGCTCAGTCAGCAAAATGGGTCACAAAAACATCACCAAGGATAAAAAAAAAGCAAGTCAACATCCATTTTGTTATTATATGTAATACTGTGAAACAATTTTGTTCCATGTGGACAATCTATAAAAAAAAAGATTTTACATGGACATCATGGACCATCTGCAAGAATGCATGAGATGTGGAACAATAAATCTGTTCATACTACACCATGGCAATATGCCAGCACATTCATCCTTGCTCATTTGCAACTTTCTANGAGACAGCTGTTGTCACCCAATCCCCATATTCACTTGACCTGGCTCCAACGACATTTTTTCTTTTTTCTGAGCTGAAATCCACACTGACAGGTTGCCAATGCCAGTCAATAAAGCAGATAGAAAACAATTTGCTAACGGAGCTTCATGCGATCCCTAAATTGATGTTCCAACAAGCGTTTAGACAGTGGAAGAAACTTTGGGTTCAGTGAATCCAGAGTAAAGGGGGATACTTTGAAGGGAATAAGTATGTATAAGTTGTAAGTTTCACAATAAAGATTCTATTAAAAGGTTTGGTTATGTTTTGGACAGATCTTGTACTTAGTGACATGGTGTATTTTCTCAGTGCAGGATATTCACTTTTAAACTTCCTAATAAGATACTCCATTATTATTCTATTCAAAATCTATGTTTACTTCCATGACAGGGGCTTAGATAAAGACATTGAGGGTGGTGCAAAACGATGGAAAAAGTTTGTAGAAGCTGAATGTCCAGAAAAAGAGAAGTTCCCTCAGGAATGGAAGAATAAGAATGCTTTACAGAAATTGTGTATGATGCGTGCCTTACGACCTGATAGGATGACCTATGCTGTTATGTAAGTTGAAGCTTACTGTGTGTGTAAAAGATGTAATACGGTAGTTTGCATGGTAAAGAGAAAAGTACATTTTTGTATTGTTTTTTTGTTAGGAACAGATTTATTTTCATTATACTATGGTTTTACAATGTTTTTTTTCTTGAAAAAATAAATGAAATGTGGGCATTAGATAATAGAAAACATTTATTACAGCACATGTCCATTTTATATGCTGCATATTGTTGGATAAATTAAAACATAGGATTCAGACTGATTTTTTTAGCACTAAACATCACATTGAAAATTCTCACGAATTACAAGCTTTACCTACACTGAATATTTAGCTTGTAGTATTCTAAGAAAAGATGATGCTATTTCTTTTTGTGTTTAAAAACAAAGTGTGGTAACTGTCAACATGTTACTGAGTTTAACTTCTTTTTTATTTATACTACAAAAACAGGCAACAAATAAATGTATTTTGTGCCTTCCCTCAATTTTCTTGATTAATTGAGGCCCTGGGTGGAGAAACGACTTAACTTCAAAAACATGGATCTGAATAAACTGTGTTTAAAAGTTGAACATCCTGGCTAACAACGTGCTTCCACTTTAACACCTCTCATGCCACCGAAGATTGAGCTAGAAAAACTAAAAGCAGAGGAATTATGAAACACAGTGTTATTATTTAAAATATTTAATAGGAGCAATAATAACTTATGGTGGTCGACTACTGACTTAAAAATAGCGATGCAGACCTTCCACAATTCACAAATGTTTTGAAAACTAATGAACATAAATACACTCTGTTTTTTGCAGAAAAAGACACCAAGAACCATTCTACTAGTGTATTGTAGTTATAACACAAAAACATGTTTGTAATAATAATTGCAGCCCTTCGAACATGGGCAAAAAGGCCATTTTCACGTGCCGTTTTGTCTCTGTAAAGTTGTGAGGAGAGAAACAAAAGTACAATAGACAAGTAGATTGGACATTGAAGAGAAAAAATATTTTTTTTTTATTTATGGGTTCATCGCTTTAGTTTTCACAAAAAACTCGTATGTTAGCGCGCTCAATTGGGATCAGTTTCGCATACACTGTCCATCGTGCTGGTGGATAAAGACGGGAAGTGCAGCGCGAGAGTAAAACAGGCAAATAACGACCAGATTGTTGTGCGTTACGACGCAAGTTTCAGGATCACTAGAAGACTGCCTTAAGCAATGTTAAATTGTTATTCCACCTAAGTTCTCAATAAATGAATATTTCATTCTACCTTTTTTTAATAACAGTTTTGAATACTTCTATCTGTTTGTATTCAGTTACAGATCTAGCACAACAGTTCCACTGAATGTCATAGCAAGAATATTTGCTAGTAAAGCATATTTCAAGAGTTTATTGTTTTGAATATAAAATAATTGAACAAAAAAGCTCAGCGGACTTACACAAGGTGGAAGCGAACTCTACCGACAAACTTTAATGGTGTGTAGATAGTGCCAATACAAGACGATATTCAAGAGTGACTTTTTTTTAATTCGGCCCATTTTTTAGATGCATTATTTTTTTATAAATTGATAGATATCTGGCAACACTGTAAATATTACAGTTTCATTACTTTTTTGAAAGGATTTGTTGTTGATGTCGAGCGGCTCAGAGGTAACACTTTTGCCATTTTCTGCAATGTCATGTTCAAGAGGTCCCGGGATTCAAATCTTCAATACGCCAATTTTTTGTTTAACAATTACTTAGAAAATGATGCTTCAAAATACTAAATGATTAGAGCACTAGCAGATTTGAGATTTAATTTTAATTTCAATTTAACATCCAAATAATAAATAAATTAGGCCAACTCAATTCTTCATTTAAAGTTAAAAAAGAAGGAATCTGTATGTTTAAAGAATAAAAAATTATAAAAAAAAAAATTGTGTTATCTTGTGCACTGAAATGTAAAAAGTAATTAAATAAGAAAAGGTGCCCATGCCTTATTCAATCTCTGTACATTTATGTTACCATAAAATAAACACGTCTCGCGTAAAACCTTTTTATTACCAGCTTCTACGTATTTAACTTCGACTGAGCGGAGTTTGTTTGTTTAATATCTGTGATACCTTTGTAAACTCAACAACCTTTGATTATGTTTACTGGCCACTTGTTTCGTTTTGCAAGCACAACGACTTTTGTGTATTTTTACCCATAGCTCACGGTACACGCTGTGCGTCGTACGTTTACATTGTAGAGTTCGTAGTCTCGCCATGAGTCTTGGACTGTGAATGACAGTAGCCACACAGTGTTCAGTCTTGTGTCAGATTTGGTTCTGTGAAGTGTTTTAATAGCTAGTAGGGAGATGAATCATTTTACTGATGCAGAGTTGTCTGGTGTGCACCTCACGTATGGTGCAGTGGCATGCAATGCAAGAGCTGCTCAACGACGCTATGCAGAGATGTTTTCACAGCGACGACAACCTCAACACACAACTTTTACATCTGTGTATAGACACAAACCAGGTCATTCCGCATTAGTATGCACGATAGTGGCCATGAGAGGTATGTGCGAACAACCTTTTGTTGTACTTAACTAAGATTAATTTCAGTTACAGAGACTGGCATCCTTATTTATCGTCATTTGATTTTTTTGAGTAATACATTTTAATGATTTTCAAAAGAATACAAACTGCTTCTGTTATACTAATAATACAGTATATGTTTTGACACTGGGACTCTCATGCAATAAAATTAGAAATTTATTCGTAATGCAATTTGATTTCAAATGTTAAGTAAGGTTTTTAATAGTGTAAGCCTGTATTTGATATGTGCAGTATGTGGTATGGTGTATGAAAATTCNAAGTTGACGTAAATACATTCTCAACTTATTTTTGGAAAAATACAATACTTTACTATTTACCTTTTTTTGGACTAGTTTCGATAATGGAGCGAAGTTCACACTACACAATGGAAGAATAAATGAAATGTGGTTTGGAATAGAATAATGAGTCATGTCTAGGTTCCAATAAACATACTTGTACATAAAGATTGACTGGAGCTTTAATTTATTGTGTAAGTCACATTTTTAGAATTGAATCTGTTGGGTTTTTTTCACCATAATTGCAATCATTGGAAGGTATTTAATTTTACTGAGGAATTAATCACCCTCAGCAGGGATTGAACCCAGGNCATGTTTCACCCATCATCAAGATGACCTGGAGATGGGTTCCACTAGTCTTGGGATTGATTCCCATTGAGGGGGATGAATTAAACGATTTCATTTAAATTAAAACTGTTTGAGAACAAATTTTCAGTTTTATTTACTTGTATCTGACGTTGGTTGAAAAGTTATTCAAACAACGAAGAGTTTACAATCTCGTGTCTAACAATTGTAGGTAAGGATAAAATGGAAGCCATACTAAATTGATTCTTGAAGATTATATAATTTAAAACATTAAGGAGCTACTCAATTTGTCATTATCTGTTTAACAGCCTTTTTATCGAGGAGAAGTTGGGATCTCGCTACACTGAAGGACGAAGTGTGGAATTTGCCAAATCTTATGAAGAATCAAGCCCATCCACACCTATTTTCTTCATTTTGTCACCTGGAGTTGATCCCCTAAAGGTAGGGAAATTTATCTTTTTAAAATGAAAAAAAAGTGACTTGAAACAATGCTTGAAATCCTTTCACTGATTTTTACAGCCATGATTGTATTATAAACTTATTCTAACTTGTGTGCAAATAGAAGAACTTTGTTTTTGCATTTTTTGCAATAAACTGTTGTTCTTTTCAGCCTGTAAAATTGAAGAATCTCGTGAACCAGATATCACTGACTTGGGCGTAGTTTTGTTGTTTTGTAACTTTTGGAAATAGCAAACATTTTTCTCTTACAAACAGCTGAGAAACCTTGGTATTTTTTTTTTTTTTTATTAACCAATAATGAATTGTAATGTCAACTTTATGACATTACCATTCACTGAAAACCAAACAATAGAACATTGAACTAATGGTCAGGATACCCGGGTACCTGATAACCCGCCCATCCACCAGATTCTTTTCATTTAAACAGGTATTGAGTACCCGTATCCGTTAACCGATTCACCCGATATGCCTAATAAACCTGTTTAACCTGATTTAGTTGTTACATCTAATAAACATGATGTACTCTGAATTGNTATTTCTGTTTTTCAACTCGCACATGCTGTGTTTTTTGAACAAACTGAATAAGAATGTGAGAGTTGGCGGGAAGAGCTTCCCGAGAAATGAAAAATATGTTCCGTCGCATCGTTCGCTCAGCCAGTAACCTTATGTCTATGTGGTTTGGAACAGGAATCTTCTGTTGTGTATAAGTACCAGAATCACATCTGCCATCCAAAACTGATTGTTTAATGGAACAGTTTCCATGATTCTCAAGACTTGCCTCTGAATGCCCCAANCACAATGAGATGCTCACCTCTCAACATGGCTATACATCTACTAACCCTGAACATTGCAGCTACTGTACCTATTGAAGACAGATTTCGTCCCATCTGTTTAAACCTATTATCTATACAAGTAAAAAAAAAAAGTTACTGAAAATAGCTAGCTGATTTCATGCAGCCCGTTTCACCAGTAACGAGGGTCATTCGGAAAGTAAAGAACGTTTCTTCATACAAAGATATTTATTAACAATACTAAAAAAACAGAATACACATACTTTCATCTACTTCTCCAAATAGTCGCCTTGGACATTGAGGCATTTGTCCTACCTCGACACCAGTTTAAGTAGTCCCTCCTAGTACTATGTGGCTGCCTGGTGGTTCAACCAGTCCGTGCCAACTTCCTGGAGGCCCTCATCATCTGCAAAGGGTTTACCAATAAGATGTTCTTTCATCTTCGGAAAGAGGTGAAAATCCGAAGGTGCCAGGTCTGGACTGTAGGGAGGATGATTAAATGTCTCCCAGTGAAAATCATCATGCAACAAGGACATGTTTGCCTGGCGGAATGCAGGCGTGCATTCTTAAACATTATGCTCCACTTCCGGACACTGGCCGCATTCATAACACCTTCGCCATAGGCTGCAACAAGTCTACAATGAATGTCACAGGGTCTAACNTTTTCCACCTGCAAAAATTGAATCACGCCTTGCACTTCACAGTCAGCCGAACTTGAAATCGGCGCGTTCATTGTCACAGCTCGTTACACTCACCACGTGAATAGGTCCGCAGTTCGAACTGCACTAGGCAACTCTACACCACACTGAAAACAGCGAATGAATGACCGGCTACTACGAAACAGCTGTGTGGGCTGTATGCGCACGTTCTTTACTTTCTGAATGACCCTCGAACATGTGTAATATTCATTAGAACTCCTGTTGTACCCATTTCACCCAAATACCTGTGTGTTCAGGTATTGAAAATAGCCGATAACAATGAGTCGGATGTTGGGCACCAAATACCCGTACACCCGAACTATAAGCCAGCCTTACATTGAACTTGAGATATTATCCCTTTAAAAGTCTTTGCACATGTTTCTTTGAAGAATTCTAATTTTTCTATGCATGTCATTCCTTTTCCAGTGATCGCAACTCAGTTTTAAGGTAAATATTTGTGTTTACATACTCCCAGAATCCTCTGCTGCAAGTAAATGCTCTAAATAACACATGTANGTTTTGCAACTTTTGCATTACTCTTGATGNTTGCCNGTCCCAGTAGCCTACTGGTTAGCCACTTGGCCTTGCACGCTGGAGGTCCCAGGTTCGATTCCTGGCTAGGGTTGGGTGTTACTCACTGTGTCAATAAAAAGTGTTCATTCATCATCACCTTCATATAGAATTAAGTTCACCTTCATTAATCACAATAAACATTGTTTCATCGTCCCTAATGACCCATTGTGTGTTCAAGGGACGTAAAACACCAAAATCATCATCATCATCATCATCATCATCATCATCTTGATGTTTGTTATAACCCTGATTAGCATTGCTATTTATTAGGAATGTCAAGATCAGCATGTTTGTCTATGTGACCATGCTCTAAGTAGGCTACCTCAGAATTCAGAACAATAACCTACAGCATTGGTTTTAATAAGACGTTTGTTGTTGGTGGTTTATTCTTAATTTTATTTGCTTGTTCTCAGTGTGAGATGTGTCAGTTTTTAATCCTCAAATAAGTTGCCACATGCAGTTGTTTGACACAGTTTTGTTACAAGGCAGTTTAAATATAACATTCCAAATAAAATAAAATTATCTAACACGGAGAGACTACAGTTCATGACTCACCGATTTTGCTGTAAAATTTTTTAGGGGGCGTAGGGCCCAAAAGAACATCTACGTGTCCAAGCGTTTTATTGAATGGGCTTCCGTTTTAATTAACAAATAATATGTAATTATTCTGAGTCGCACATATACTCATTAATTAAGGCTTTCAGCAACCACTCTTTGTGGCTCCGTGGTAAAACACTTGGCTCTCATCCGGTGGACCTGGGTTCAATCCCCACTGGTTCTTTAAGTTTTTNCGGCCCCGGGGTTTGAACCCGGGACCTCCCGATGCAACAGTTATTGATTTATTGAACTTGTCTTTTCTGGAAACTTGCCAGGGTTGCCAAGTTTCATGGTGTGCGCCATTTCTGTTGCACGTCGAGCCCCCACGTTTGGCGCCATTTTCTGTTGTCACACTTCCTGCCTTTAGTTACTTGGAGTGTACTTGAACTGCTAGGATCGCACAGCTCAGGCTTCCAGAAGTGTTGTTCTATACTGGGAGATGTTTGGGAAATACACTCCAGTAAAGTTACCAACAAAACCAAGCTGTCCTAGACTTGGTCATCCCGACCGCAATACATTTGGAAAGATTCTTTCCCTACTGTTGTCTGATGACAACAGTGGCGATTGTATTACTAGCTCTTTCAGTAGTAGTCTTGNTCATCATCATCGACCATCCACTCGCCATTTTTTGTGCCCAACCCAGCCCTGTTTCATTTTCTTTGCCCTGGCATAAAATTAGTTTGTGCTCTGCATTCATTTTATTTCTGATTCCTTCATGTTACAACCCAACAAGTATTTCTCCATCACACGTTATTCATGTTTTTCTTTCACCTTCACTATTTAAATATGTATATTTATGCAGAGCAATTTATGTTTGCTACTGCACAACATGGTTACTGTTCCTTACTATGTTTCTTTAATGCTATTGGAATTAGTTTTCATACCACAGCAAATGTTTGGAGGATAGTTATCATAGAAACAGGAAACACATACATTATCCTTGCACCAGGCACATATGATGAAACTACGCTTTCCACAATTACATCAACGTTTTCTGAGCTCACAAATAGAAAAGCATATGTCGCGGACATTATGAAAACCACTACTTCTATCAATTAATTGTGAACCGTACCAAGCGTACTCGATCATCGGCTGAAAAAACGGCGCACANAGTTGGTGATGCAACAGCGAATATATCCTAATTGCATCCTCTGTCGTGCTTATTTTACGTTTGTCTTTTACAAGATCTGGCCAGTTGTGCAATAAATAATTTTACCTGCCTAAAGAAATAGGATACACGTCACAAGGCTGGTATGTTCGCATACATTTGGGTGGAATAACTTTTAATTCGCAAGTAGGTTTGCCATCATTATCAATAAAGATTTCATTGTAAATTGCTGTGTTCGTTTGACCTCCCCAAGAATCTATCAACAACACAAACGTTTTGTCGTGTACATATGTTTTCAATATTTTCCGCAAAAAGGTCACGTACAGAGAGGTCATTAATTTCCCAGATTTGGANCAAGTAACACAAATATTGTAGAATTCTGTTTCTAATTGCTTCACTTTTGCATTTAACCCCTATGTGCCAATGTACGCTTGATGTTCACTCTATAATCGTATCCAGATTGATCCGTATTTATTACGTAATGACTGTCATACACAGAAATCAAATTTGATGTTTGTTTCTGAAATAGATCAGCAGGTTTTAAAGTGTCTTCCAACGCTGCTGTAGCCTTTGACGTCACATACTTTGTTACCTTACGATGCCGAATTTGAAACTTCCGCTTGAATTTAATAACCCATGCACGTAATGCTGTGAAGCAGAAGTTTGCAGAAATGTGTTCATGATCCGCTCTCAATGCCCATTGCTGTAATGTCCGTGTTGTTACCAGTTCATTCCTTTGCCGGGCATCAACAAAGCGATCTTACGTTTATTTGTTTATTATTACATACTTATCGAATGATGTTCCTTCTTTTGCGATATCTTTCTTCCATTGAGTAATTTGGCCTTTCCTTTGCAATAAATATGACCNACGTTTTTGAAGAGTAGACAAGCTCCATTTTGGATGATTATCTGGCATATCGATGACCTTGATTTTTACAGCAAGAGGTATTTTGTCGTTCTTGGCCATTTTGGTTTGCTTTACGTATGACAAGCTTCTATCTTGCGCTTATGATGAGCTGTTGTCTTCTTCCATCTCATCGTTATTGGACACTATCAATCCATCGGCACCAACACCAGCTTCATTTTCGCGAAATAATTCATCTTCTTCCAGAAATTCATATTCATCTAATCTACGAACGAAGTGATTAACAGCTTCCTGCCCAATTATTTTAACTCGTGACGAAATATTAGCGGTGGTGGAGTTTCCATTGCTACCCATATTCAGCAAGGTCCCTGAAAAAAAAATTAATAATAAATAACTGTGTCAGAAACATAATATATTTCGCGTTCACATATGTAAATAACATACCATGCACATATTTCACTGCATCAGTTACATCATCTTTGTTATAGCCAGATGTAAAAGCAAACTC
>KZ869189.1:91299-101819 GCA_003456935.1 Machilis hrabei | reverse complement strand
GGTTCCCGGTGCATAACCCTAACAAAAAAAAAAGGTTGTGAGATCAATTCCTACCTACAGTTGAGAGTTTATGTGTAAACTTTGCACCATGTATATTTTAAGTAAAATTCTTAAATATGGTAGTTAATTGTTGACCATTCCTAATAAATAACCAATACGTGTAAACGGGACGTTTAAAAATATGATATTGTTATCATGTTCGCGGATATATCATTAATGTAAAGTAAAAATAACGACGGCCCTAAAACACTACCTTGGGGGACCTGGACAGAGTTAGATATAACTCCATTAAAAATTACTTGCAATGATCGATTATAAAGGAAGAACTTTAACCAGTTGATAATTGAACGATATATTTTATAAGCCTGTAGTTTGTCTAACAGCCGTAAGTGAGGTACAGTGTTAAATGGTTTACTGAAATCCAAGAATGCATATACTTGTTTTCCACTGTCTATAATTTTGGATAGTTCTTCCACGAGTAAAAGTAACTAAGTTTCACAAGACAAAACATTATGCAATCCGTGTTGTTCCCTGAATAGTAGCCATTAAGCATNTAAATGTTTCGTTATATTGCTGCCAATAATGTGCTCTAGCAGCTTACAGATGCCTTGCATAACTTCAAATCCAATAATTTGACGTTTCTTAAGGCCCCTGCACCATATAAGCAAAAATAGTAATAAAGCTAAACTTCGTTGATGTTAATTGTTTTAGGGATGTTACGCCATGTGTTAAGTTTGGTATTTATCAACGTTTCAATGGCCGTCTTCATGGCTGTCACTCACAAAAATCACAAAAGTCGATGTTGAGTTTTGAGTCACTGTGTTCTCACAGTATTTTTCTGCAAGTGTGTTACTCACCTTAACTGAGCTCTATTTAATTATCTTCGATGTTTTGTGATTTTGAAATGCTAACTTCCACGCTGTGGGTGACAGGAATCCATATTCGTGATTAACATTTTCATGATGTTTATAAATCTCCATAATTTCTCAAATGAGTCGGTGACGGGGCTACACAGTTATTTTTCATTACCTAGTTCACTTTTGTTGAGATTTATCATATGTGGACGTGATAATGAATGTTCAGCTAATGAAGTTTTGGTTGGCTGTTAGAGTATTGTGTGTCGAATGGGTTATTTAATCCTGGTTAATTTCATTTATTGTTATAGGTATCAAAATTTAATAATGATTGATGTTTATACATCTATAGAATATATAAACGCAATAAGTTAAAAATAAAAGTTCGTAATTAGCTTTAGGCCCTACTGTAAAATAACACGCCACCTTCAATACTTACTCGTACTAGCACCGGGAACCGCCTGTTGGCATTACTTCCGGTGCTTTAGCACCTAACATTTATGGTCACTTTTTATTCAGACATTAAGTGCACACACATAAGACAACACAAGTGAGTGCTCAGACGGATGCCAACACAAGTGCACACTTAGGATAGCACAAGCGTAACACCCAGCACTAGCCAGGAATCGAACGTGGGACCTCCGGCGTGCAATGCCACGGGACTAACCACTAGGCTACCGGAGCCGACAGCTTTATAACTTAATGAACTTAAAAATAACCAATGGTGAGGACTGTCTGATTNTGAGTTCAATAATGCTGTATCTATTACTTCGCTTCTGGGATCAAAGGTATTGGATTTTNATATTTTTGTCTGCAAACTATAGGTGGCCGTTAATAAGCTACAACGATGTTACATAAAATAAACTTACTAATGTATAAATCTCATTATTAAGATATGGAGTTTAGGAATTATTTGTTTGTCAGTTATGCAAGGGATATTAATGCTTGTGATACAATCTGTACAACGTGAGGCAAGAAAGAAAAAACATAAAAAACACAGCATCCAAAATGTATTGTAGACGTGTTTAAAGTAATTAATTTTGTTTTTATTCGTCTGCGAGTGACTCAAAGAAAGATAATTTGATTCATTAGGCTTAAGGGGCTACCGATAATATGAATAAATTTCCCATACATATAAACACATGTAAAAAAGAAATATCAGCATACACAATATTAATAGTATATTTTTCCTACAGGGCATTTTAATCTCAGAGTCATTCCAAAGACAGTAAAAGTTATTTAACATGCATATTATTATAAATATATCTAGAATGTATTTTATTATACTTTGAATATACGTTATTGAATTATTTAGGCTTTTACATTTTTTTGTATTAGCGCATGCTAATAGGCCCCTGGGATTGATTTGGATTTGATAGCTCCNTTCTCCATCTTTTCCTGTCCTCTACTTTCAGGAAATACTGAGAAATGTCAACTTGGGTCCTAAACAGAGGGCGGAAAGAGAAAGAAAGAGAACGGAGATTGTAGAGAAAAGCAGTAAAGCTGTGGATTTCATTAGCACTCGGCACAGGGCGCGCTCCTTTCACCGAAATAAGGCACGGACGGGATTTGCCAAGACATTTCTGCGTGGTGGGCTTAGCTAGCATCGATCTCACCATCTCTATCCCTTCATGAAAAGAGGTGGTGGGTGGACTAGTGAGTCTACAGAAAACTGATTTTCCCTCCTTATCTCCCATGCCGCTTTTGTTTGGATGTCTCTCTGTCCCTTCTCGGGATATGGGAATGTCAAACAGTATTACACACTCAATTTCTTATCATCAGTGTTCATTGTATTTTCCTTCAGACATTCGTTGCTGTATATGCTAAAATTATTGCTGCATAAAGCTACATTACTATCCCCATGAAAGTAAGACCTACATGTTACATATAGAGAATAGCCTAACAGACTCGTAAAAAAAGACAATTATGCTCTATATGCTCAGAAAGTCATGCAACACATTTTTTTCTCAGCCAATAATAAATATAGAAAACCTAAATTTTACATGCTGCAATTTTAAACATTCTCACGTTTGTGTACGAANTTTCACGGCATTCCGACAGATAGCACAGATGGCGTCTGTGAACGACTCGCGTTACAAACAACGAGCTGTAATTGAATTCTTGGTTGCGGAGAAAGAAACTGTTGTGAACATTCACAAACGTTTGTGTGTTGTGTATGGAAGTTGTGCAGTCGATAGGCGAACCGTTGGTCGCTGGGCTCAGAGAGTTAAAGCTTCAGAAAGTGGAGAGATGGAGCTGCATTATCGGTCATGTTCAGTTTGTCCTGCAGTAGCCACCTAACCAGAAATGATTCTTGTGGATGTAATGCCAAAAGGTTAGGCAGTCAATTCAGTCGCGTACATCAAGACCGTGACAAAACTCGACCAGTGATTCACAAGAATTCAGCATAAATGTTGCTCCAGCACGACAATGCACGCCCTCACACAAGTCTGAAAAACCGGGAAGCAATCGCATAATTGGGTTGTACTGTGCTCCACCATCCTCCCTATAGTCCCGATTTGGCTCCTTCAGGTTTTTCGTCTATTGGGGCCACTTAAAACTGCACTGCGCGGGACAAGGTTTGAAGATGATGAGGGCGTGATTAATGCAGTGCTTAAACAGGACGAGAGCTGGTACAGGCAAAGCATACATTCCCTTGTTTTGTGCTGGCGTAAGGCCGTACAAGTTGATGGGGACTCTTAATCAGACCTGTGATACAAAGCAATGTTTGTGACGTGTTAAATGCATGGACAAACGTCTTTTTTTATGTAATATTTACACAGTTAATGTATGGGATCTAGATAAGACTCATTGTTTCCTGTGGATCAAATGGACTAACAACATATCATGTTAATTTTTGTTCCTTTACAAAAAATGTAGTTATTGCATACCTAGATTCACTTCGCAACTGTTCAGAGAAAGACCTATAGCCTATCGGTTTACTTTAAATATATATTTTAATTCATTAGCTCTACGTCACACTTATTTTCACTGAATGTTTAAATCAATACAATTAGTCTTTACTTACTTTCACGTTATTTTTAGACTTTTGTGCTTACGTAAATTTTTTAAAAATAAATAAACGTAACATCTGGGTCGTGTATCATTTTCTAAAGTGCCCAGAAATAAAATGAAAATCTCAATATATCTTAGTGAAGCAAAACACAGAGTACGATGTCGTTGCTGCATCACCGAAAATACAACTACAACGTAGGGCCTAATACATAAGTAGACCTATGTTTAACAAACTGAAAGAAGAGTGTCAAATTTGTATGTGTAAATATAGCTGGATACAAAAAAAAAACTTTGAAATACAGACCGTTAGATAAATCCTGTGTATCGGTAATTTCTAATTTTTAATTTAACCATTTCATATTTGCATTTTGCGTATGAAATTGTGTGTTCTAAATGCTGAATACTAATTGAATTATAATTTTACTAATATATAACCATGTAATATTTATCTCTAATTTACATAGGCCTATATTAAATATATATCACACCTTCCATTCAAATAAGCAATTATTTTTTACGAGAAAAGCAGCATCACTCCAAAATCAAGTAGCCTAATACTTTCTAACTGAATCAAANACGGAATTACCACATTTTCATATTTTCATTTTGTCTTCCTGACCACTTCATTAAACTAAGTAATGAGGAAGAACATNCTGCTTCATGTTATTCTGTGCTGTTTTTTCTCTCGCTTTCATAGTTATTTTTCTGAGTAGATGCAATCATCATTGTCGAAATTCATTAAAAATATACACAAGTATTTAAAAATACGTCCTCCGTTTAGAAACTATCACTGTATTAAGCTTTCTAATAACAAGACAACACCCCTTCTCATATGGCACACTTGTGATNGGACACAAAAAGTCTAAGTGTGAACATTATTTTCCGGTATACATATGTGTGAAATATTTTTAAGATCATTTCCAGCCAGACCTTAATCACATCTCACGTACTAGGTGGCAGCACTTCTGCGAATATGAAACGCATTGTATTCATACATATACATAATGTTTGTAGCATGAAAAACCATGTGCTACGATANTGTGAACACATCCTATATTATCGCATATAGCTATCGCATTCTAAATTATGTTGTTCTTTGGTGAGTTCATTTGTTTTTATAATTACTATTAATTGGTTGTTGCCATTTTTTGTATCATGTTACTGAGCTAATCAGTACTTAAACGATTTCGATCACATTTTTAATGTTTAGACTTTTATTTTTATTTCTAATTAAATGCGTGAATTTGTAGATTTATAACTTTTATGTAAGATTCCCTTTATTAAATTACTCCGTTTTGCATCATTTTCCCTTTCTATTCTTCCTCACGAACACTAGAAGGGTAAATCTCATCCAAAACAACAATGCCCACAAATCCCTTTAATCTCCACCAAAAATATTTTTGGACGAAGAAAAGTGGCAGGCTTTGAGTTCCCCCTCTTAAGCATAAATGTCCACAAAACTTAGCACGTTATTATGAGTCCTATTAGAAGCTCGTAACGTTCTCCTACGGCTTTTGTCCTCTCCTGATATGAAGATCTGCATGCGGTTTTGTCAGAGCAAAGCACCCTGCATCGTCTCTTTTGTCCCTCTATTCCCCCATAGCAGTTTTGAATGTCTGCACCAAGAGATATGTTACTTCTGCTCGCTTTCGTGCGATACGTGTTATGGCTGCCTCCCCCATCTAATTACGTTACCTCGCCCGAAACATGACAATGTTATTAAAATAGAGGTTCCATATAACTTAAGGGTTATGAACAAAGATGACATTTCATTCTGCGTGTAGATCAACGGATGAATTGTCTTTACAAGTATGCTTCACTGAAGGTTTTACCCTTTCATTAATTTTAGGGACAGAAATAGCAGCTTAAATGCTTGATAAAATACTGCCGTAATTCGGCTGTCACATAAGGGCGAATTTCANTAAATAACGTAGAAGATCTTTAATAATAAACATTTGTTTAACTGAGTACCTATATCTGAGATAAGTGCTTACGTACAAAGGCACCATTTATGGAATAATTTTGTGAAAAAATATGCTAAACAAACATGAATACATTGCACGCTCTTTATCATAAGTTTGAAGCCCAAGCGTTGTCATAATTTTATTATTTTATTTATATACCAGAAGGATTACAATGCACGATAGTGGGTAGGTAATACAATGTTGAAAGTGTTATTAAGAAATATTGTCAAGGATGAAAAATTCAACTTACAAGATAATATGGCAAAACATTTAACTTAAGCCAAATATGCAAAATATTGCGTGACTTTAGTTATATGCACTACATTACATGGTGTTTCTGTGTTTTCTACTACTACAAAAATTAGTTTTAGGCAAAATTATAATCTAAACCAAATTTGTGTAAAAATGGACACATAATCACTTCATTTACGAATCTTTTGTTGACTCTTGAGTCGATAATAGGTGCCTAGTATTTTTCTGTGGAGCGTTTTGATTTTGAGAAATTCTAGGTTCAATTATGCTTTTTTCTAATAGGCCTATGTTTAATTTAAAAATAATGGCAATTTTAAAAGGAAATGTTAACAAGTTACNTGGATATTAGTNGTCTAAAAATATTGAAANGTTAATAAATTGTCAGGTAATTATTTTTTAAATTAAAGTGTTGAAAAAAAAAATTGCAGTGTATTTATTAGATCCAGAAATAAACAATAAATTCACTCACAAAAGGAATGTGTGTCACGTACGTTACAACCTGGTATATAAATTGACACACGTAGGGGCCTAAGCCAGTGTTTATGATACATTTAGTATAAGGNTTACATTAGTCAGTATAACAAGAAATTAACCTATCATGAAATACATCTTAATGGTGATATATGGGTTGCAAATCAATCAAGTCACACCAAGACATACAATTTCCGGTAAAAGTGTAAATTTTGTTGTATTTATGAGTTTTTTTTAAACTTAGCATACCTACATAATCTTATTTTAGAAAACACGTAATTGTAACCTAAAGGATATATCAATAGTTCCACAAAACTGAGTCCTGTTTNGTCTAAATAATCACAAATTTACTCAAAATGTTTGTTTGCGTAGTACACAGGTGCATTTATTTTTATATATGCTTATAACCTCAAGATTAAATATAACGATTTGTTAATTAAAATAATTCAAATTTAGTATAACTTACCAATTGTATTATTTGTTTTAACTCTTTTCAGTTAATCTTTAAAAAAATGTATTTGATAATGTATTACTTACAGCACGGTAAGTAAAAGTCGTAGAGGGTTGATTTTTGCAACAACATTTTTCAAATTTAGAGTAGTATAATAGAATATCACAAATTGAATCTGATGTTCATGGGTTCGAATCCAGGATAAATTATTCGATTTCGAAGCAGGTGAAATAGCTCACAAAAAATGTACCAAAATCTTAAAACGCATAAGTCGTAAGTGGTTATTTTTTCCCAAAACATTGCAAATTTTAAATACATGATTTCTCAATTGCTGACCTAAATTCTGTAGTCACGGGTTCAAAACCAGATACTTTTATTCTAATTATCAGCAAGGGTGATATGTTTTACAGCCCCTTCACACAATAAATTATTTTAATTAGATCTTGAGAGGTCTTAAGGTTAATTAAATACATAGGAATCAATATTTTTGACTTTGTAATTACACATTTGGTTTGTTCATAAATTGCGTAAAAGTTTTCGTACGCATTCCAATCATATTTGGCTATATTTTAGACAATCAACGTTTAATATCTATCACAGCAAATTCCTGCAACTGTGATTATTTTGGGTGTAGGTGTTTGGTCAGTGGACGTTCAGCGAAGCAGTTTTGGAAGTAACTGGTCCACTGGGAAAACAAGACTGGACTAAAACAAGCATTGCTCTCCTGAGGGGAGGACTGCTAACTTTGTCTTGAGGCCACAAGACATAAACCGTTTATCTTGGCACCAAATTTCCCGTTGAGACCAACTTTATTAGGCAGATATGATGATAGTGGCCAGCAAGCTTAGCCATCAGATACACATTCAAACAAATCATTTGCCTCATTTAAAAGTACTGAGACATTAATACAGATGAAAGCATATGCCTGAAGTCCTATCTAGGTATGCCAAACATTGAACTGAAGATAGCAGCCTATTGTTTTAATATATTTCGTGTCTTTTTAAAATAAAACTTAATAATAGCCTAAAATAATTTTTAAATATACATTTTTCTATATATGTGTATTATATGCTCATTGAGTAAACATATGATTTTTTTATGTTGATTAATAAACACATTTTAAACGATGAATTACATGTACAGCTTCACGGAAATTTTGTCTGTATGTAAGTGTGTCTGCATTTTGTTAATGTTTTGAACCAATACATTTTTATTTTAAAATATTAGCATAGGCCCTAGCCCTATTTTAGTCCGAACTATAATGATAATTGTCAAGATATACTCTACTAACCAGTATTTTGTTTTTAAATATACAAGCTAGCTATTCTGAGTCCCAAAACAGGGTCATAATTAGAAGATGAATTTTCCATTGATATTAAATTATTTTTATTCTCAAAATCAATAAAACGTTAGTTAAATAGACTACAATGTAGCTATAGTGTACAAAATATTATATTTTATACATGAATTGTTGAACTATTAAGCTAATTCTTGTAATTACTTAAACAGGTGTACGCTGACTTTTTGTAGTCAAAACCGTTATATGTTTTCATCTTTGAATATATTATGGTCTGTTAAATTGGCCACGTGTTTATACAATTGTACATCTTATGTAACTTAGTGGTATCAAATGAGTAATTTGTACACTTAAAATGTTTACAGTAATCTTTAAAAAATTATAGCTGTTAGCACATAAATATCCTAAAAATATATACAAATACAAACATATTAATTGCTGCGGTAAAGGAGAATTTCAAAGAAAATCGACATTGAATATATCATATTTTCGCTGTCTTGAGATTTATTGGCATAGCTTTTGCTTTTAATCAAACTGTGAACTCAGCCTACTCAAAGCAAATACTTGACATTGTTTTGTTTTGTGATTAACGTGTTAAGTTGAATTTAAATAGAGTTATAACAATTACAATAGAAAGTAAAATAATTTGTCTCGCTCACCACACTTTCTGTCAATCTCGAACATAAAAATATAANTTATCACAATTCTATGGTAACAAGCACTACCAAAGAAATCAAAAACTTATTTATTAGTAAGATATTCACATATTTTTACGTACTTTGTACACAGAGTACCATCTGCACAAAGTATATTTGCATACTACAAAGCAGGGACAACCAAGTCGTTAAAATGCCATACTCTAACATAACTCATCAACTCTGCTTTAGCGTAGGCCTAAATGGTCAGAGAGGAGTTCCAGATGTATATAATCTGATTAGGTGATTTTATACTTCAAGAAATGTCTATAGAAGGTGATGTGACGATAAGGATGACTAAAATAACATTTGTAAGTGTCTTTTTATTTTAACCACGCACGTGTGAGCGTCTATTAGACTTAGCTGTCAACTTCATAAGACATGTTTCTTTACATCTAGCGATATGACTGCACGGATTAAAAGTACGTGGTGATGGTATTCAAGCATANGCATCCCATCCAAAGGATTTGCTACATCCTGAATTAAGTAACACTAAGAAAAAACAAACATAATATATCCAGTGTACATTGGCTAAAGGAAACGGTCAGTCCAACAAAGAACATGGCAAGCACAGAATGGTCANCCACGATAAAAGGGCTCCCTTTTTGCCCNCACTGTCCAATAGCATGTCAACCTATCTCTTGTAAATGTGTCCTAGCATTGCCTTCACTTCACCGATTCGTCCTCTTCTGAAAAGACCCCAGGTTGTAAAGTTAACAATATGACACTGGACAGCTTTCCCAACGACTGACCCCCTCCTTCCATCTATCTTACACAAGCGTGGTTAGTTGACTGTGTGGTGTAAAAATCAAGGACCGCTGAATATTATGGAACGAATTACAACGTCTAAGTGCACCCAATTGAAGTACAATTTATCTACAATTCATTCTGTTTACAGCCCCTGAAAATTGAGAAGATTAGAAAGTCGATAGTGAATGCAACAGTTCAAGGACAAGAAGTTAAACTTTCACCAGGATGGATTATGTTTGGAGGTAAGTAAAATACTTCTTTTTCAAGGAGTGGATTATATAAAGGATGGGGAATAGTATTAGTACAATACTGTCTCAAGTATAAATAAAACTAACTTTTAATTAATTTGAATTTATCCCTAATATGAGAATTGTAGAGAATCTCCCAGAATACTCACCCAACCTTAATATAATGGATATAATAAGATAAAACATGAAAAATATGTTCGACTAACATTTTCTCCCTCCAATACTTCTTCTCCTCTTAAAGTGAATTGATAATCTGTTAACGTTTGGAGCAATACAATTGTATTTTATTTTTTGTAGAAACAGTAATGCACACGTAAACTGATATAACTGTATTAATATAATCCATTATTTGTTGTATATAACTTATTGTAAAAGTAGAGAAGGTTTGAACCCGAAACTTTACTACATAAAAACGCACTGCATGCCACCAACAAATTAACATATACAATTGAGTATGTTTAACCTGCCTAAACCCACCCTGCTAAGGAAGGCCGACTTATTTGAAACACCCCGTTTTTCTGCT
>KZ869188.1:81969-94638 GCA_003456935.1 Machilis hrabei | reverse complement strand
GAAAAATTAAATTCGCTATTACGTCTTTCAGGCTTTGCCTGAAAGACGGAGCGAATTTAATTTTTCTTAGCTTGGTAAGTGAACGAAAATTTGAGTTTTAAGCGAAACGAAATTTCTCACTACGCTTCGTTTGGATATGACAGAATTGATGCTGGTACTGTATGGTACACACAACTCATCGCCTTGTATACAGTCTAGCTTTACATATTAAACTAATAAAGATAAAACAGAAATTCAAGAGAAAGCTAAGGAAATTCCGGGTTGACTCTGTACCCTATCACATAAAGGAAATACACTAAACTTCTACTCCTTTGTGATGCATTTTCATGTGTATAAAATTATATGCATAAAGCATTAGCCTAGAAATTGTAAGCATTCTCACCCTAATAAATAGTTCCAAAAATACATTGTATACCATTCACTATCAAAAAATGATCCAAGTAATAAACATCCCTAAGGTAGTTTTTTTTTTCTGTAAACATTATTTTAAAATTGAAATACTGTGTACCACTCGTAAATAAACAACAATGTTAAAACTGTACTTGCTACTATATATGTAAATAAATAAACAAATTATAAAACTAGTTTTAAGTCTATATTAATGTTTACTCTTTCTGGGCGAAATGCATGCAAATGTATATCTGTAAATTATTGAAAATAAATGAATAAATGAAAATGCATCGCGATACATTTTCGTGTTCAGCACAAATATTTGAATAAATGTACCAACATTCAGCGCTTTATATCACGTAGTTGTGGAATAGCTGCTTCTGAAACTTTGCAAATTCTTCCCAATGGAATTAAAGCATCATGAATGGCATCCACTGAAAAGGCCCAGCAGCCCAGCCGTACTACATATGGAGCTGAAGTTAGTCAAGCAAAAGCCTTATTCAAATTTATACCATTTGGTATGGAGTGACCCGTATCACAATTAGAAATTAGAAATTGGAACGGGAAGCTCCACGTCATTCCCATGCGATTATCGTACACAGTATAATAGTGAGTGATATAANGATGATGTGTATACGTTAACGTTACCAAGATAAATACTCTGGGGATTTTAATCTTGNTTAACTCAGTTAATATATCGTAAGTAGTGTATTATAAATAAATAAATCTTAAGAAGGTACCATATTTTAAATGTTTAATTTCAGAGCTAGATTATTGCAATTTCATACTCTGATGTTAAAATTAGAAATGCAACCATCATTAGTGCTGTAAACGTTTCAGTCAGAAAAAATACAATATGGCCACATTATATCTTTAAAACAAATCATTTTTGTATCATAAAATATAGGTGTATTGTGTATTTCTTAAAATTGGTATCAATTAGTATTTGGTCCCGTGCTCGGATTTTTACCCTATATATTCCCTAAATGCAATATCATGACAGTTCGATGTATGTACGCAGTGAGTGGTTTTCTGAGTCACTGATATCACACATTAAAAAATTGAAACTTCAATCCCCCATGCAAATTTCATGTCACTGAATGTAATCAGAATTCAATTGGAATTAGCCCTGGGGATTCACCCAAATTCAGAATGTCAAACATCAACACAAATTTGACGCAGTTTAAATATGAATCTTAAACTATTCTAGACATTCATAGTATCCCAAATGTCAATATGTTGACATAAAAAATAATCTGGTTAGATTAGACGATTTTGATGACTATAAATTTCAGGAGTTTCAAGTTTAGGGGAAGGTACTATAATCTAATAGGGCAATCTACTTTAATAGGTCAGATGCTTTCAAATCGACTTTAACTGCCTTCAACTATTTACTGTTTTGAAGGACTACAATGAAATTATAGTGTCTGTCACGTATTTACCCTTTTAAATGTTTCATTTATTTTGATTCACTTTGTATGGTTTAATTTTGCCTATTTACAATATGAGTGTTACGCTTTAAATGCAATCGAACTAATAAATACTCACCAAAAGCGCAATGAACCCATATGAAAGCCAAGGGAATTCCCTCAGTACTGGTGTGTTTTATCCTAACATATAGAATTTTGTAACTAGTTTCCATAGCGTTAGTGATACTCTTATATATTACGTGCATTTACTGGAGCAGCAGCTTTGGAAGTGTACTATTCTACACCTGTTGAGTCTAGTCAAGTATCGATTACACTTTGTCCGACCGAAACAAGTCTCAGGGAGATAATTGCAGAGTAGTAGTGGTTGTTTAAATGTTCAATCTACGCAACCTGAGTACAACATGAAATATAAAATACTGAAAAGTAACTATTTTACATAAGTAGTTAACTAGATGCAAATCGCAAAACCAAAATTTTGGGTATACAGCCGCCTAGAATGCTAACAACAAAAAATGTGGTAGTGATATCGTTTAACCACCTCAATCCCGTGAATAGGTTATGATAACCTTTTCATCACTAACTATGCCGCTTAATTTCTTGTATGCTATCAACCAAGCGAAAAAAGTTATATTGCTCGCACATATTTCAAATCCATTTGCTTGTAAGTGCTAAGACGTGCAGTGCATGTACTTTGTAATGCCTTAAATTCTGATTGCCAGCATCAATCCCTTCAATGTTTGAAAGTTACTGAAGCACAACTATTCAAAATAATCTTCACTGACGTTAGAATTATATATATATACAGGGTGATTCAAAAGGCTACTCCAAAATATTAATGGCTAANAGGTGAGCCCATTCTGAGTCAAAATAATATAAGAACATGGGGTCTGCGGGGTACCGTTTCCGAGTTTAAAACCGTTTAGTTAGCCAATGAGGCGAGAGCTCTCTTCCACGGAAGGCTTAATTTGTCCTGTGCTCGCGCCTCATTGGCTACACTAAACTGCTTTAAACTCGGAAACGGTACCGCGCAGACCCCATGTTCCTATATTATTTCTACTCAGAATGGGCTCACTTATTAGCCATTAATATTTTGGAGTAACCTTTTGAATCACCCTGTATATAACATTTATTTCGTATTTACTTTATGTTTATAATTTTCTTTAATGTATAATTACAACTTTGCTCATTGTAAATTTCATGTTTTTCACGCCACTTAAGATTAATAGTATTAAAGTTAATGTAATGTAAATGATGTAAATCAAAGATGATGAGTAATAACTGTAACCGTTATCAACTGTAAATTCAGTAAATCACTCAATTTAAGGTGTATTCTGAACAATCACTAAATTAANGTAGGCGCAGCTGCTTGTGAGTGTTAACGCTCTGCTAGATTAATATGGTTTTGAAGAACACCATTAAGCAGCAACATATTTACAANCCGCTGGAAAATGTATAACTAGTTTTAACGCTTTAATTGCCAAGGAGCTCATACGCAGACAATTGAACGTACGTGGACAGTAAATCTTTTATTAAAATAATGAAATTATTTTCAAACAATTTCTAAACTGATTCAAGAATAATATAACCAAATTTGTCAAATTGTTTTTTAAAACAAACACAGAAGACATTTATTACTATCAAACATATTTTTCTCTACTTACACTTACATATCACAAACCAACAAAACTAAGCCTATTTTTACTATAATCATGTCATAATTATGCGCATAATGTCTTCAGATTTTACCAATATTAAATTATTTTAGTATGTAACTAAGCCTAAGCTAAGAAGAATAACACACGAAAANTAGGAAGATAGATAAAGAAGCCGATTTAGAGGGAGACGGGAACAGAGGCGATGAGCCTTTAGCATCTGATCGCCTTATCGGCTATGCTCTAAGCTGTACACTAATGGGAGGACCAGAGACTTTTCTTTTATCCCCCACGCTGTTTTTTTTTTCTTGTTTTACTATCAGCTTCCTACTCTTGTAGATTTCCCCACCGGGTCTTTACTTTGCATTGTACAAACTTCCCTTTCAACGTCATATATAAAAAACCTTTAAAAAGTTTGCTAACATTAAAAACTTGTTTTGAGTATCAGGTTATGTCTTTTAACACAACAGTAAAAGCACTGTATGGGAAACGAATATATTTACGACATATTTCTACCNTAACAATTGTTAGTATCCCAAAACATTGTACGGTAAAAGATAAATTCTTATATAATATTACTGTTCACAGAATAGTGATACCAAGATACCTGTTTTAAAAGACGAAACAACGAAAACTGTGGTAAATCGTCAACATTAGCTTGACAAGTATTTCATAGATATTGAAATGAATCCACACAGTAGGCATATTGTTGTATTAAAAAATCAATGTACCAATCTTTTAGTAACTAAACGAAAATGAAAACTTAATTACCAAATTTCTTNTGTACAATAAAACTTGAGAATTTGTGCTTTCATGGTACCACTAGTACTAAAGGTGCTAACACCTAAAGTTTTTTTAAGAGTACACAATTTAATCATTGATTTGTCAATAACTTAATTGGGGGTTGAAAATAATTAAAAATTAAACAAAATTTATTGGGCAAGAATATAAAAAAGGTAAGTCACAAGTTTAGATTCTCAGTTCAACATTTTTTTGTAGACAATCTTCTTTGGGTGTGCTAAATTTACCATTCCGAATAATTTAAAGTTGCTAAATGGAAACTTCGATTGTTATTGCAATGTTACAACCTTTGAGCTTGCAGGTAATGACACAGATATTTAACTTCTTTTTCAGAAGAGCACGATTCTATTGTATAGTTGAAACTAATGAATTGAAAATACGAGGTACGTTAATTCAATTCAATTAAAGATCGTAACCTCAGTAACATACTTTTTTAGTTTTTTTTTAATATAAGTATTACCAGTGTTGAAAAATATTCAGGTAAATCCGTCTTCAAAAAAATAGTTGGACTTTTGAAAAAAACTATTTATTTAAATAAGAGCACTTCAAACGACAAATGATTTTGTAACATAAAAGACGTGGCTGCAATTAACACCTTTGGCATAGCGTGGGCGTTGGTTGGACCCTATCCGGTGTAGAAAGAGACTTTGACTGTATTCGACGCCTTGGGTGGCGACATTGACTGGGTTGTGCATCTGATTTTAAAAGAATCGGCAGACAAAGAGTTGTATAGGCTTTTGAGTGATTTGGGAGCTTGGCCTCTCACAGAGGTGATCAAAAACAGTATAATTTGCTTGCTCGATACTTTTAGTTACGTGGCTATCAGTNATTACACGATAAATGCAGATACACTCATACGTACTTGGTTATTTTCACACAGTAAAGTTGTGATGTCACCAGTCCGCCGAACGCTTATCTGGATGTGTAAATANGTGGCTTTCGGCTGGGTAACACGTGGACAGACTGAACCTTGTCGTTCTCAATTACTATACAGAGAGTTACCTGCTAGCCTATGAGTTTATGTTGATGATACTGAGATGTGCTGTTGAACGTCCTAATGCCACCAGGTAGGTGATTTTGGGATATATTTATATTGAAGATAAAATTACGTTGGCTTTGTTTAATGTACTGTAGTTAGATTAGGTAACATNTATAGNTTTTTTTTCACATCAACCATTACGCATGGATAAGAGCTCGGTTGGGCAGATGACCGCANGCTAGATTACATGGCATGATCCAAGGCCCAGCTCCTGAATCAGTAAAAGCCTTGGTAACATATATTTTTTGAACTTAGATCCACTGCCCAGTCAACGTCTATATCTAGCCCGGATAGGTCCCGACTAACAGTGACGCCACGCCAAAGGCGTCGAGTACAGCCACGTGTTATACATTAACAATTTACGTCTCGTTTTTCAGTTTTCTTATTTCATTTTTTTTTCAACCGGTCGATTGTTTTTAAAGACTGGATTAATTAATTCCTCTCAGTGCTAAACTTGAAGTATTCAATTGTTTAGTCCAAAAATTAGCAAAGTACCATAATAGTCCTAACTTTAGGAAACATTTAATATATGCTATTTTCACAATGTAAAACTCTTAGGAAATATAGTCGTTACATATATTATCATGAGTGTGTGATAATTATGTTAAAGTAATTAAAATTTAATGTGCATAGTGTGACTGGCTATAGAGGTGTATCATATTTATTTAAACATGTTCATACCTCAACATAGTGCAATTTTATACTGATTATTGTTAACAATCAGCTTTATTTAAAGCACGTGACATCATGCATTCTTTACATTTTTACTCACTACCACCAAGAAAAGTTTACAATGGAAAAAGTAGTGCTCTGTCTAATTTCAAATTACTTTCTCTGACTTTGTGGTGAAGCGTTTATTAAAGAACAAGTTCCACTAAGTGCGCAATACGTGTTTGACTTAAATCGTAGATTATTGTCGTAAAACACAAGTTACGCACTAAATGATGCACCACCATGCGAAGGGAAGATTCTTGAAGTGAGCTAGTGTGATACTCTTTTCATCGGAGTATTTGTGAGGTAGTAGGGACAACAAATGTTAAAAGGAGCACGTCGCCACATGATTCAAATAAAGCCGCCTTTTAAGAGAACAGATGTCTTANGCATGGCAGGCTTTTGCCATGTCACCTGGAACACACAAACCGTTAAAATAGTGTCTTGGTTAAACGATTATTAAATTTTCACAGAGGTGTCAGGCACTTTCGCATTGATGCGTATTAAAGTGGATTGAAGAGTAGCCTAGCTGTTCTTTACAAGCACACGAAAGAACAATGGTGCAATATAATGCGTATTTGTTATCTCTTTCGTAACCACCAAAAAAAGTGATTTTTCACCCAAAATGTTGACTTTTTTGTTGAAAAAAAGTTATTTCGAGTTTTTGAGAACTTTAAAAGCTTATAATTACATTTGAAAACAAAGGTGTAAAAATAAATAGCGTCAAATTGAAACTACATTTTGCAAACATTGTGATTATTTCTGTATACCATTGTTAATGGATATGTTCAAGTATACATTAGGTAAAAGTGTCTTAACTGTTTTCCAAAATCTTTTCAGATTTGCACACTGTTTTTTTAATTTGACACAGTATGGTACTTTCCAAAGAACGGGAGTACACACAGTGCAGGTCTGTCGGGGCAGGAAGAGAATTTCATCCAGTTCACTAGATTCTGTGTCACTTTCACTTGCAGTACAATTGAAATCCTCTTCATCTTCACTTTCACTTAGATATTCAATTTCTGAATCAGAATCAGCAAAAATAACGTAATTAATATGCGAAGTCGGACTTCCACTCAAAGTGGTGTTCGCTTTTTTGCGAACGNGGCCGTCAAGGGAGGAAAATAGTGTTCGCAAAAATGCGAACACGGCCGTGATAGAGTTAAAGTTTGTTGATAATTTGATACATTCAAGAAAAATGGACTTTGCTATTAAGTTGTGTGTAAATCATTTCACCGTTCCATATGGCATTTATCAAATATTGATTGTATGGATATTTTACTCCATACAGCTATTTAATCATCGTTTCATGAAACAACTTACCAGCTGACGTTGCTACANAAATTTTGACTACTGTCCTAGCTGGCTTCAGAGGTAACAACCTAAGTTGTGAACTGGGATGAATACGCTTTCAATGCATGCGGCAAAATTCGCAATAATAGATTGTAATACTCGTTTAACCGCAGCAATAATTTTTGCGCTGCTTTTNAAGCCGCTTTGAGCTGGCATGGAGGATGCCTCGTATCCAAAGATTAACACTTGAATGTACTGCCCACAGTTTTTAAGACTCTACACTAGTGAAAGTCATAAGCTATGCTACTATCATTTGCAAAGCAGTGTGTAAATTTGGGGCGGCATAGCAATTGTTACTATTAAGTTTGCCTGAATGCAAACACTCTCAATTATAAAGTATACTATGGCACAAAACTTTGCAACTATGCATTGTAATGTTTTTAGGCGACTAATTACAACCGGTGCTTGTGAGCCACATGGTTTGTCACACAAAGTGTTGTGAATGTAAGAAACGGCTAACCCTTGTGGTGAACGAACACTGTTTAAAACAACATATGTTTTTCAGTTAGCAAACACATTGCCACAAATATCAACAATAATATGAGAACTTACATATTATGTACAATAACAGCCCAGTGCANAATGAACCCCTTAACTGGGTGAAATGCCTTAATACATCAGGAGTTTCCATTAATAAACTGAATGCACAGCATAAAACTACCCATTTAAGGGATTAATGGAATCTTGTGGTTTTTTTATTTGTTTTTGTTCGTTACGTTTACCTTGNAATTCAGTATACACAACTTGAACTATTACACATCCCTGCTGATGCCTCCTTGGAAAGAGTCGTGTGAAGCCTCTCACAATGACATGCTTCAAATCACCAGTTATTCGGCGACTAGTACATTTCTGCGTAACAAATGGCTAATCTTTAGAATCCATTTCCCCATATTTAGTGAGGTCGTTGGGAAAGGACTTTTAAACAAATATTTGCATTAACTGCTTTGACTAATCAAATGGTAGTATCCAATTAATGATGAGTNNNAGAAATTAAGAGAGATTTAATTTCNCAGAAAGTCCACTTCATACTCTTAGGTGTGAAGATCGTACGCTAGTACAAGTCGCAGGCTATAATACTCTAATTTACAAAGTTCAATTATACACTATATCAGTTTTATATTAATTTCAATCATCGCTTGCGGGAGACATGATTTGACACATACGTATTGAAGTGAATGTCAGAAACGGATAGCCCTTGTAGTGAGCGTAAGCTTGTCCTTGATAAATAAACAATGACCAGTGTCAAAATAATCCTTGTCTACTGTGAAATCTTGTGTGTTACGCACAGTAAAGTCGTTATCAGGACTATTACACCTACAATTCAGTTTCTTGATGAAAGCCGGAATGAGGGAATTTGCCTTAATTGAAACACAATACACTTTTTGTTTAAATTCGGTAAAAAAAAGCTCAATATTTACTAGAGTGTGCATTACGTTATGATTTAAAAACAATTGCCCAGCAGTCACGAAGGAGACTGCACGAAAACTAAAATAGTAAACTAAAAAAATAGTTACTTTCTATCAATTGTGAATATAAGTTTTAAAACATTTATATAACAGTCGAACATTCATCAGTAAGTTTTGTTGTAATTATTAATTAGAAATATCATTACATTACATCTACATCATACCCTGCAATCAACCTAGAATGTATTTGGCAGGGGGTGCATGAGGCATCAGAATTTATTATTTACGTCCTAAACGGTTCCAATCCCGAAACGACCTCGGAAATAATGACCAAAAATAGGCATTAGATTTACAGCTGCTTTCCCTTAACTTATCTTCACGATCGCGCCTACCAATATATGTTGCAGNTTTTAAAACCTTTNTTACATTTAACTGNGACTGAGTGGAGTTTAGTTGCTCCAATCTCTTAATTCTTCTTTTTTTTTCACGCTTCTTGTCAAGAGATTCCCAGCCCAGCTCGCCTAACATCTCCTTTACGTTGTATGTCCTACCATAACGACCCAAAACAAATCTAGCCGCCTTACGTGAACTGACTGAAGAATATTTTGCAAACCCACCTCAAACGGNTCCCAAACACAACTACAGTATTGGATAATTGGAAGCACCAATGTGTTATATANAANTTGCTTAACGTNCTGTGGACATCGAAATAATATTCTCTGGGCAAAACGAAGTCTACGTAGTGATTTTCCTCCAACGTAACTTACGTGTGAATTACGTGAAAGATCGCTACTAACAATAACGCAAGTTATTTCTACTCATTTACAACATTTAAGTGTATAGTTACACATGCTTTGTTTACGTTTCCTAGACACTCGCATATCCGAATATTTTCCTGAATTGAGTTTTAGCTGCTAGGTATTTCACCAATCCTCTATTGTGTTTAGCAACTCTTGTAATTAATCATATAATGAAAACAATTAAAATTGGTAAATACATTATTTTTAGAGAATATAAAACTGGATGCTATTAACACTACCCTTTTTTTTGTTTCCTTCACACCAAAATTTTAACACAAAAATATGTTGTTTTGAGCTATGGACGTAACATTAAAAATAAAAGACTAGATATAGTAAACCGTTCTTACTCACATTCTTGTGATAGTAGTAGTGTTGTTATGTTGTATTGTCATGTATTTATTTCTTACAAATGTTTATTCACTTTTGAGATTATGTAGAAAATTGTATATGATTGACCATTCTTAAGTTAGTAACTATATATAATCCATAGTTAATTGTTGCCACTCAAATGAAATGAACTTTAATGTCTTGTCTTTTATGACCACTTTAAATTAAAACAAAACAAAAAGTTGTTGATTTTTCTGTACAACACATTTCGATCACATAATATATTTTGACATTTTCACAGTTTTCATATTCAAGTAAAAAGATAACCATAACATGTCTACTTTAAGTGAAAAAAACCTTAAGCACATTTACGTTTACTGTTGATTCAGTTAGTCAAAGTATAGTGGTATTTATATGTTTTAATTTTTTTAATGTACTATTAACCCTGTGAAAAATATCAAAGTAGGTGTGATTGAAACGCCGTTTACAGTAAATAACGACATTGTATTTCTTTTCAAGTGGCCTGAAATACAAGAAATTCAATTTCGATAAACGGAACTGTTCTGTATTTTATATAGAGTCTACCAAGGATAAAGCAGTAACANGTAACTAAATATGATGTGACTTATACGATATATATTCCTAAAGATGGTCAACTTTTGCAGCCTTACCAAATAACGTTGTTTTCTTGCGTTATTTTGAGTGAATGTATAAGCCAGCTTGTTATTTCTTTAAACAAAATTAACTAAGATTTAAATAATATATGCATATTTTATAAATTATGTATGTTTTTAACACTTTTTATATTAATAACGTACTAAAATATACGACATTGTCATAACAGATATTATACATGATCTCCCAATAATAACTGCAAGGGTGATTCCTAATAAAGTCGAAAATCGGAAATTAAAAAAANTGCCTCCGATGCATCGTTTACACGTAAAAACGATGAAAAGTATTGTAATGTGGCAACGTTGCTATTTCTGAAATAAACACAGAAGCTAATAATGCAAATACATTTACTTCAAAACAGTAAATCATAGTGGCCTAGTGGAAGGGGTGTCGATTGTCATGTGGGTGGGTTGGGTTCGATTCCCCTAGATTATTTTTTTTAATGTTTATAAGATGCCAAAATAAAACACGTTTATTACATTTAAAAATTAAAACAATAAAGATACCTTAAAATGTATTAGTTTCTAATATGTAGTATAAATAATACATTATCCTTCTGTATTATTTGGATTACATATTAGAAACTATTGACACTTTTATATCTCTCTTTTGTTTCCACTTTTAAAATTCAATAAACGTGTTTTATTCTGCAAACTTATAAAGATTTTAGATTAAAAAAAATAATTTAGGGGCATCAAACCCAACCCGCCCGCATCACAATCAACACCTCTTCCACTAGGCCCCTATGCTTCATTGTTTTGAAGTAAATCTATTTGCATTATTAGCTTCTGTGTTTGTCTCATAAATAGCGACGTTGCCACATTNCAATACTTTACATCGTTTGAACGCGTAAACGATGCGTCGGAGGCGATTTTGTTATTTCACATTTTCGTCTTTAAACTTCATTATCCATTATTGGGACATCCTGTATATAAATATATACAGTAAATCTGTTTTTACAATGGAAAATCCTGAATGTTATGCCTTTAGATATTTTTTTCCTTATTTACATTGTACTGACGCCGTCATTTTGTACCTAGTTGTGTAAATAACATAACGTTATAATAGTTAATACTTAATTTGCACCTAAAGCNAAAAAATNACATTAGGAACAAGTATTCAACTTAATTATAAAGCATTTAGAGAAACTGGCCAACCTACTTGGGATAGTGGTAAGCACAGCGCGCCCTGAAACGAGAGATTGTGTGTTCGAATCTCGCGTAAGGTATGAATGTTTGTGTTGTCTTATATGTGTGTGTGTTGTCCATAGAATTAAGTTCACCTTCATTAACCTGTAACTGGTGAGGTGGATTATTTGTAACGTATCTGGTGAGGTGGGGTATAAGAAACCCCTATTAGAATTCCCATTTTTTTAGAGACTGGGTATTAATAAAACTTAAGTATCTATCTTTACATCAACTTTATTGTTTAATGAACATAATTAAGACCAACAAAATTAAAAACGTAAATTTGATAAAATACAGCGACTATTTTTTAAGATAAGCTACTTTAAACAAATTAAAAATTTATTTAAAAAAAAATCTTCGCTAAATGAAATTTGGAAATAGATGTTTGTACAAAGTCACTAAGGAAGTATATTACTACAACAACAAAAAAAAAACACAAACAATTTAACAGAAAAGTAAATGATGACACAACATATCGTTCTAAATACGATTTCATGAATGGCCACATACAGCTACCACAGCCCTCTACTGAAAACAGTCTGAGCAACATGTGCATGTGCCGTAAATAGGTGTTTTGCATTTTACACACGTGAATCTTGTTTTCTTATCCTTTTGTCTGGGACATTTACCGCATCTTACCTGCCTGTCAAGTTGCAGTGGAGCCTCAGAAGGGATGCTTTTCTTCAAAATTCTTGCTATGTGTAGCCGAAACTCACGGGGTAAGCGTCCGTTCAGCAGTCTTAAGTTTAGGAGTGGCTCGACGAGTTCTCTAGCAAGTACTTTTACATAATCAAGTCTCCTCTGCTTTGGATTTCCAGTATAGGCAGAAAAGATAACGTATGCATTCACGAGACTGATGTTTAGCAAGGTGTAGAAAATTGCAAGCGGCCATCGGTTG
>KZ869187.1:55568-66543 GCA_003456935.1 Machilis hrabei | reverse complement strand
CCAAAATTTGAATGGCTAATAGGTGAGCCCATTCTGAGTCGAAATAATATAGGAACATGGGGTCTGCGCGGTACCGTTTCCGAGTTTAAAGCAGTTTAGTGTAGCTAATGAGGCGCGAGCACAGGACAAAATAAGCCTTCCGTGGAAGAGAGCTCTCGACTCATTGGCTAACGAAACGGTTTTAAACTCGGAAACGGTACCCCGCAGATCCCATGTTCCTATATTATTTCGACTCAGAATGGGCTCACCTATTAGCCATTAACATTTTGGAGTAACCTTTTGAATCACCCTGTATATATCTACAGCTCAGTTTCCACTTGAAACCCTTCAAGGCATCTACAGCTACAGTAAGTTTCCCTTCAATTTTTGTCTGAAACATGTTTTTCTAACACGCCTATAGTTTTTAAGATAGGTATACTCAGCGTATACAAAAAGTTTTGAGACTGATTTTTTTTAGAAGGACTAGCGCGATCTATCGGTTAAAGGGGGACTGTTTAGTGTAAACCTTCGGCTAAACACAGGAATATTCTCATTCAGTTCCGTTTCGTGTGTGTGGTCTTGGATGCAAGTTTAAAGTTTTTATGATTTGCAATCTTGTCACGATTTTTAAAATGGAGCAAAGGCCTGCAATTAAATTTTAGTTTAAATGTGGAAAATCGGCCACAGAGACGTTCGAAATGACTGAGAACGCTTACGGAAGTGAGTGTTTAAAACGTGCAAATGTTTTTCGTTGGTACAAGAGATTCAACGAAGGAAGTAAGGCAGTCGCTGGATGACAACGAGAGGCCGGGCCGCCCACCACGAGCAACACAGTCGCGAATGTGACCGTGTACGCATTCTTCTCGCTCTGGATGGTTGTCTCATTAATCGTTTGATAGCCGACAAACTGCACATCAGTAACGGGTCCAGGTCCGTAAGGCCTGAGATATATGTGTCTGGCGAATTGGTTTCTCCTTCACGACAATGCGCCCTCTCATCACGCAGTTTTTAGTCAAAAGGCAAGTGACTGTGATCAACCACCCACCGTTCTTAACTGACTTGTCTCAGGCGGACTTTTTTCTGTTCCCGAAACTGAAAATGACCATGAAAGTAACAAGATTTGATATCATTGAGGATATCCAGAAGGTGGCGACAAAGGGCATTCCGGAGGAAGAGTATTCTTGAGCATTTGAACGACTGTACTAGCGATCTACAATGTGTGTGTCTAGAGGAGAGTCATATGTCAAAAATTAAGGAAAATATATTTATGTACCGCATGATTTGTAGTATTAATTGCGTTAGTCTCAAAACTTTTTGTAGGCCCCTATACACTGTGTAATTTGATTAAAATGTAAAATCCGGTGTAATTGATCAGTGGGGACACGTTAACTCTTGAGTACAGTTCCATCCAGTAGATATTTTCAGCCGTTAGATATCCACGTACTATAACTCCGCGGACATCCCACGTTTTTTGTGTTGGATGGGATGCTTTAACCCGGTATTGCCCAGTAGGAGCCTACAAGAAATTTGTTTGCCTGCAGTGCCATCTCTGGACGGAAACTACAACTAGCTGATCAGAAGATAGCAAAAGTGATACCAAGGGCAATTACCAGTTACAAATATTAGATAGTGCATAAGAAAAATACTTTAATATATAAGGTATCATTTATAATGGGTAATAACGGGTTAATTGCTACTCTTCTTCTCACAGGCACTGTTTTAACTAAATGGAGTCAAGACTATAAATTAGTGCATGAGAATTCAAAAGTTGAACATTATTTTGTCATGTTATATCCGTGTTGTTGTTCACAGCACTACCACTTTACCAATTTGTTAATATTCACTTATATTAATTGCATTCCTATATCTTTACCAGAATTAAAAAGGAGCTACTTCCTACAGTCCAGTCTCTTTGCCAAGATATTAATGGCGAAGTACGAGCGTGCATCTGTACTCAACTCGAAGCGGTTGCAAAAGGACTAGGACCCGATCTAGCCAGAACATCGCTCCTTCCACCAATTGTTGAATTAGCCAGCGATGAAGAGCCGCAGGTTCGGCTTGCTGCAGTTGAAACTGTTGTAAATATTTTAAGTCTTGTTGACACAGGTGAGTTTATGGAAAGGTATTTCTGAATAGGTTGGAAACATTTAGAAGCAAAGTGAACAATTGTGGCCACGAACTAAAACTAGGAAAGTTTTTTTTTTTTTTTTTTTGTGGTCCCCACTTGAATTTGTTTCTGATCAAATAATATTTTGGTTGTATATTATTAAGATTTATGCATATGAAATTTAGTTCTCAGACAATTCTATGTATTAACGCTTGTTTAGTTTCACCGTCTGGGCGAGGAAATTTTTCTCAGTAAAAAAAAAAGGCTATAAAAACATGGATCCAATTCTGAACAGTTAGAAAGCTATACCTGGTTTATTTCTAAAAGAAGGATAGGGAGAAGACGCAAACCCGTTTTTTCTTAAATTAAATTATATATTTACAATAGTAAATCGCTCAAAAATACCATCCTCGACTTCAATACACAATTCAGCTCCTCCGTGAATTACATGAATAGCCTGCTCTAGTTTGTTTTGTTTGTGCATGCTGAATGCTGCGGCATCCAACATGCAACCGAGCATTGCCTGTAATAGGCCAGTGCTTTCACCAACCCCGACAAACAATAATCTAAAGGGTATAGGTCCAGAGATCTGGGTGGCCAATCATTATTTTGGTTTTCTGCAACCCCACATCCAGGTGGAAAAATGTGGAGGAGCTCCATCATGTTAGAAGTACACACAATGCTGTGTTAGCAGAAAACATTCGCTGCATGCTGTGACACTAAATCATCAACTGTATTTGCTGGTTATGATCGGTTAGCACCTGTTACATACATTCAAGGTCGCGCAGGTGCATCAGCTACTGTGATCAGTCATAACTTCGTAACCATTCAGAATTGGACCCATGTCACCCCCAGACAGATCTCTGCAACAAACTCCCTAAGGTATGACCTTTCATTACCACTCACGCTGTATATAGATAATAAGAATGCTATGCATATTTCTTTATCATTTTAGATGGAACGTAAAGTCAGATAAAAATACTCTTTAATGTTCTTTTACATATACATGGTGTCCCAAAAATACATGGCAAAACTTCGGGAATAGATTCCTCATATGTAGAGAGGAAAAATAATTTATATCAACGTGGCTCGAAAAATGCTTAGTTTCTGAGTTATTGTAAGATTGCCGAGGAGCCAATGTATCACATAGTTAATGTAATTGAATCCACACTATTGTTAAAAGCCTTTAAACATAAATCATGTCACATAAATACACAAATGAGGAAAAAAGACAAAAAAACATTTGGACATGTTCTTACTCGTTAATTGTTTTTTTTTTCATTTGTACTCTTTTTCCTCATTCTTTTACTTATGCGACATGATTTGTGTAGGCTTCTAACAAGAGTGTGGATTTGATTATATTAACTATGTAATAGGTTACATTGGTTCCTTGGCGGTCTTACAATAACTCAGAAACTAAGTATTTCCTGACTCATGTTGATATAAATTATTTTTACTCTCTGCATATGAGGAATCTATTCCTGAAGTTTTGTCGTGTACTTTCGGGACACCCTGTATAATGTGTCAATAAAGTTTTGTTTTTTCCTCTGTGAAAAATATTTAGGTATGTTGCAGTGTTGACAAGGTAACTGAAATTGCCATGTATTGATATCTAACCAACTCCTACATACTTGTATGTGAAAAATTTCAAGTGTGATTTTAACACAGCTTTTTTTGTGCCAGGTGTACATTGAGACTTACAATTTTGAGACTTGAGACAGACTTGCCTCTTCCCCAAAATTACTGATCCACAATTGGGTACTCTGACTTAAAGCTTCATCCATTGAGAACAGAGAAGATGTTGTTCTTGTACTTTCCATTTTTTCTACTAGGTGTTCGTCGCGTTGTTGTTGTGTTTGAACACAATTTAATCTGATTGGCCAGACTCTAGCTGACTTGCCCCAAGAGATGAGAGGTGACCATCTCCGAAAAGACTTCCTTAAAACTACTAAAGTCTTCCCAAAGTCTCATTGTAGACTGGGCATTATAGTTATTCTAAAGAAAGAAATGTACCTTGCTAATTTGGATAATCTTTCACAACCACATAAGTGATTGTACAAGTTGTGGTAATACTGGGGCTTGTTGAGTATCCATAACACTGTGATATTTTCATAGAATGCTAGACACTGTGTTTACAGTGTGAAAGGGAAGAAAACAATAACAAATGATTATAATGTTAAAGTTGGTAATTACAAAAAGTTTTTGAGAACCCCATTCAGAATACATACATTTTAAGTGTACCTATCCTACTTTGTATCTTGCTTTATTTTCAGAAACACATACTCACACAATCATTCCCCTGGTGAAGAAGCTCTGTGAAAGTTCACTAAAAAATGAAGATTCTGTATTGCCTGTGATAGCTAAAAAGTTAGGAAAACTATGCATTGAATTAAATGGTGAGTAACACCTTTGTTATTTAACATTTTTGCGAGTGGAATATTTCTGACATTTTGTGGTTCTTGTATCTGAAGTATTTAGTTCATATATGTAATGTTTTTTCAATATTATAAATTAATATCGGTAAGTTTTTGTGTCCAGGAACAACATAAATCCAAGAAACTTTGTGATTTACTAGACAAACAGTTAACTGTTGGAATGTATTTTCTTACAGTAAAGTTGCAAACACTGGGAAAACAGTGAATGAAAGAGAGAGAGAAAAAAAAATCAAATGAGGACTTATTTATTTAGTTGAATAAGTATAGTAAAAGTAATGATAGTTTGAAAATCACCCTAAAATTAAGAAAAAAAAATGAAAACATGTTTTTAAAAATCATACTTGATATTAAGAATAGGGTGCTGCAAAAGATCAACAATTATTTTTTCTGTGCTCATTGCATCAGGTTCAGTGTAACATAGAGGGTTGTGGAATTTAATTCAACGACCTGTAGTAACCTTATACGTTAAACCAAAAATGAATCAACGAGCAAAGAAAATAAAGTGAATCTGGTACAAGTCCCTGAATTGTTAGTTGTACCTGGGTTCAAGTCCCGGTGCTGACTCGTAGCCCCAAACATAAAGGGTTATCCTATGGGTCTGCCTGTGAAGTACTCTGCACTAAGGTAAGATTGTAGGTGTCTTCCGGAAGGAATGTTAAAAGTGCCATAAGTGTTCGATGTAAAAGAATCAATCATCTACTATGAGTCGGGCGAGTGGCAAAATTCAACCATTGTGAAGCGTCACTGCAACACGAACGGGGTCTCCATTACATCATCACAGTCAGAATTGTGGGACCATAAACTCAAATAATTAATCAATCTTAGTTGTAGATACTTTGCACTCAAAATAATGTACAGCCTTTATCTTATTTTGCATTGTCAAAGTTTAATGTTTCCTTTATTTCATGATAATTTAACTCTGTGAAAAAGATAAAAATAAATCTAATTGAAATGTCATGTACAGAAACTAGTGTTGATTTTATTGTAAAGTGGCCTTGATAAACAAGAAATTCAGTTTCGTTGTTTTGTTTGTTTGCAGTAATAATTACATATTCAGAAGGCTTATTTTGCATAAACAAGTTGTATGTTGTAGTTTAGTATCACATTTGACTATAGCAAAATTTTTGTAATCTCATTAAAGAAAATAATGACTTGAATTTTTCGTTGCCAATTGCAGAACACTTCAATCAAGTTGAGAAAGAATGGTTTTTGGATTACTTCTGCAAACTTGCCAAGCTGGGATCAGTTAAAGTTGGTAAAGACCCCAAAAAGCCTGAACTATCACTTCCTGTAAGTATGTTTCTCTTTAGGCTAGAACAAATTAAAGTGTGCGAGATGAAATTAGCTGAAATTTTTGTTTGTATGTGATAAACTGTGGTATTTTTATTTTTTGTATGTTTCAGATATTTTATGTCAAAAATGATTTATTGAAAGAAATTCAAAATCTATGTATCCGGTTTATGCTTGTAATCTGTAACTTGAAGGCAGGTCGAGTAAACGCAATACAAAAAATTATACAAAATGAGACAGTCATAGATTTAACATTAATACAAAAAAATGTGAGGGTAAATGAAAATTTAACTACAGTTTGTGTGTAAAACTAACACTTCATGTCAGAAAATGCTGCCTAGATATTCTTAATTATTTCTTCATTAGACGAGCAAATGTGTGTGTAAGTGCATTTGCCTGTACTAACAATGGAACTATTTTTTGTTATCACCACAAAATGGGATGGGTGGGTACACAATATGTAGGGTTTGACATGCTCATTCCAGTGCTGAAGGTCGTTTGACTGCATAGCCAGCCATTGTCGAGTAATTTGACCCTAAAGGTTGCAGCGGTAAAGTAGCTACACAATGACGTTGGCCTAGTGGTTAAGGTCGTTGACACTGGGCGGATTAAGTTGGCGGACGGGGGTTCGAGCCTGGGCAGTGTATAGCCTTTTTAGACGATGTATGTTTTTGTAGACGGTGTTGTTTGGCATTAGATCCTTCATATAAATAAAGCTTAATAAAAACGTTGTTTAACAAATATATGCATGTACCGTTTGCTGTTCCACAAAGTGTGTTTATTTGATGTTTGTTGTTGTTTAATATTATGAGATACACACAGCAAACGGTACATGCATGTATTTGTTATACAACGTATTTATTAAACTTTATTTATGTGAAGGATCTAATGGTAAACAACACTGTCTACAAAAACATACATCATCTAAAATAAGATATACACTACCCAGGCTCTTACTACCATCCGCCAACTTAATCCGCTCAGTGTCAACGACCTTAACCACTAGGCCAACTGACATGGTGAGTAACTTCCAACGTCATTGTGTAGCTACTTTACCGCTGCAACCTTTAGGGTTAAATTACCCGACAATGGGTGACCATGCAGTCAAACGACCTTCAGCACTGGAATGAGCATGTCGAACCCTACATATTTTGTACCCATCCATCCCATTTAGTCGACATTGACAGCAGTAAACATTATTGATCAAGTGTTCCCCATTGTCTCACAGATGTTCATGAACTAAATTATTTGAGTTCTGCACCAAAGTTTTGCTGTGGTATGGCATCGTGATGAAGGAGAGGCATTTCTACAGTGACACCTTTTTTTTACTAATGGGTAATTTAGATAGGGTAGATGCATTTTACTGTCCCATAAATGTTAAAAGTGTGTTCTGACATGAGATGTTAGCTTTACATACAAATTGCTATTACAGTAAATTTACTAATCTGGAATTCCTGATAATTCAGAGTGCCTTTTCCCCCTCGCCTACCCCACGAAATACACAATAAATTCAGTACAGAAGTAATGTTTTTTTATGATTTCAGAATGTTACTGCACAGTAAACACCAAACTGCAATTTAATTTTAAATGTACAGTATTTCAGATATTTTCATTAAATGAGAGAGGATTTATTTAACCATTATATCCCTTACTATAGCTTCGCAGAATGTATTTTAGAACATTTTCTATTATTCAGTTTCACTATTTGGACCAGGTTTCCTGCCAATTAGTCCAAATTAGTGAGGGTTTACTGTACTTTCTGATTTAGCCTCATACATACGAGGGGCAGTCAAATGAAAAGGTGCCGACAGTTGCAGTGGAGAGGCACGGTTTGTGTCTGTACACTAGAGGGCAGCATTTTGTTGGTTGATGTATGAGTCATCATCAAATGTGTATCGTTACCACCTGTTCACGTGATTTTGAGTAGGGGACGCACATAAAGAGGCCCGTCTGTCGTGTTTTCGTCCAGTATACGGTAATAACATAGTCATGGTGTTTCAATTGGTAAATTCCACTGTGGAAGAACAGCAGTATGTGATAAGATTCCTAACTGCAGAAGGCAACATACTTATTGCAATTTTCCAACGCATGTCCAACGTTTATGGTCAAGACTGTGTTTCACACAAAACTGTGAAAAAGTGGTCTGCGCGGTTCCGTGGAGGCCGTGAAAGTGTGGCCGATGATGCACGATGTGGTCAAGCAAACGTCGTAATGAATCCCCGAGCGACTTCCATTTGTTTGGCCTCCTAAAAAAATCTGAAGAGTCATAGGTTCGCTTCGGACGGCGACGTCAAAGACACTGTGATGGATGGGTTGCTGTCACAACCCAATGACTTTTATCAACAAAGCATACATCGCCTTCCTCAACAATGGGATAGCTGCCTTCAAGCTCATGGCGCTTTCTTTTAAGGTAGGAACAATACTTGTACATCTGCACCTCTTGGCACCTTTTCATTTGACTGCCCCTCATATATGTGTGAATATACATGAATGTTCTTGTAAGGGTTGGCACAATTCTTCTGTCTTTTGAAGCTATTTCTTAATCTAACAATGTTTCAAACACAGTTTTATTGCATCACTATGACTTCAACTTAGTTTAATTAAGCTGACAGTGATAGAGAAGTTGCTTAGTGAACTGGCTCTCGTGTCAGAAGTCAGGGGAGTGTGTTGTGGCCATATTGGTGTTCTTATTATACATAAATGATGTATCTTCATGAGTTCAGGATTCAGTTAGGCTTTTGCCTGATGATACAGTTCTAAAACGAGAATTTGGCAATGAAGATGATTGTGATGCATTGCAAGAATTGCTTAACTTCATACAGCATTGGTGCGAAACTTGGCAGCTGAAAGTTGATTTAAAAAAGAGTGCTCATTAATACATATGTCGAAATGTCATAAAAAATTGGAGGAGAAATTTTAAAAATAGGGAAATGATATTCATTGTTGTTAGTGAACACAATGTACTCTTCGATTTCTTCAGAGGGCCTTTGTCCAATGTCTACAACATGTAAAAAGAAATTGTGTGTAATACATTAGTTCTTCCTATCATCCAATACAATAGCAGCGTTTGGGACTCCTATCAAGTAGGGTTACAGAATTTTATTCTGTCAATAGAGCATAAAGCAGGTAGATTTGTACGAGAGGACCGATAGTGTATCTGAGATGTTAGAGTAATTGGGTTGGGAACCTTGTAATGTATATCGTCGATCGCGCAGAATTAGGAGATTAGAACAGTTAACCAGTCGGACCCCCTGCAACATACAGTTATGGTGATTGCAGGGTTATATGTAAATGTAAATGTCGAAAATAGACACAGACATTCAGATTTTGTAAGGTAACTATGACCACAAATTATATCAATGTGTTTCGGATAGTGATTAAAAGGGTAACAATGCTCTACTGTTTACAAAATTTCTGCAAGATACACCACGTCTTACGCATTCTGTGACACAAAGTTGTCAATTGTAAGTGAAAGATATAAAAAAATGGAGGGTTGACTGTGTTGTTCTATACAATCTTTATTAGATTTTACAAGCACGAACGAACTTATTATTATCATTCATAAAAGTTCTTTGACATGAAGCAAAGAAGTACCTTGGTACATTAGTTTTAATCATGCATGTCAAGATAGTTTCACTGTTGTCCAACTTAATTGTTATTGAATTGTTAATTTTTTGTTTGTGTTTTTGGTGTGTTGTATATCAACCAGGCCCGCCGAGAGGGGGGGGCAAAAGGGGCAATTGCACAGGGGCCCGTACAGTAATAGGGGCCCGGAANAATTTGTGAGTTTTGTGTGTAAATATGTAAAGAATTATTATTTTTATTATTTTAGAAATAAGAGTATTCAAATGTTATCACAATTTGTTATTGAGTACCAGAATATTCAGTTATATTCTGGAATTCCTAAATTTGTTTTTATACTGTTATTAAACACTGGAATATATGGCCTAGCTTTAACATTTCAAGGAGTGTACACCCCTTGACATTGAGCCATAATTATTAAAAATTCCCAGAGTACGGAATACAATAGAAAAAACTTCAGTGGGGCATATGGGCCCGTGAGTTGTTTTGCCCCAGGGCCCTGATTTTCTCTCGACGGGCCTGATATCAACCAATATTTTGTTAAAAAATGGACATTAAAAACTATTGCATTTGTTTCTGTTTTAGATGCCAGATTTAGTTCCATTAGTTGAAACTGCGGACCGACATGCAGACTGTCGACGCTTTTGTGCCTACAACTACCCAGCAATGGTGTTATATGCAGCGGGATCAGAAATTTACATTAAGCGTTTACATGAAATCTTCAAGGAATTGGCAACTGATCCATATCCGATTGTTCGGCAGACCATTGCGTGTGGAATTCATGAGGTCTGTACATTTTTTTAAATGTTCAACTTAATGTTTTAGCTGTCAAATCATAACAATATAACGACCTGTGGTAGTTTTAGATTGGATATTAGATGAATTTGTAAGATACATGGATATATGTATTAAGCTAGTTCCCCAGTGGCGAGGCGTGGCGAAGTGCGAGCGGCGTGGTGTATTGATCATTGGATAAAATATAATTTATCCAGTGACCAGATTACGTCAGTGAAACCAAATGTTTATTTTGGTAAACCAAAATAAGAAAATGAGCAATTTAAAAAGCTCTATTATAGCATACCTTTTAGGGGAAGAATAAAATGATCGATTCCAGTATGGTAATGCACTAAAAGCATGTACCTATTTGAAACCATACAAAACTCTGAATAACTAGTATTAACTTTAATAAATAGCCTTGACTCCCCTTGCCACCATGTAATACGTTGACAGACTTTAAGTTTGGTATAGATCTCTTAAAAATGTGGTATTTAGGGTAAATGGTTGTAGATTACATGGAAACTGAGGCTTATATGATAGGTTTACCTTAAACTTAGTATCATTCCTTTCCAACTACATACATATAAGGGTGTTCAAATTAAAGTGTTACAGTTAAATACAGCCGAAAATATACATTTTATAGAAAAAAGTTTCAGACAAAAGTTTTATAGTTTTTTTGGGGAAACATTTTGGCTAAATTCGTTTTTTTATACATATTCTTAAAGTTCATAAAAAAAATAAGAAACTTTTAAAGGAAACATTTTTTTATTAGACTTCTACTTATTAGATTTATTAGACTTCGAAT
>KZ869187.1:39872-54778 GCA_003456935.1 Machilis hrabei | reverse complement strand
TCGCCCAAATGAAAGTGAGACTCTTGTATTAGCGTCGTTGGTTCAATAAACAGAGCTTTGGATTTGCACCGGTAGATGGCGTTGTATGTCAGGAAGCAAGCTGTTATATTTGGAGAGTGTCATTGTGCTGTTTGCACATGCTGAAGCAAATTGACTACGTATACAGTCGTGAAATGGATTCGTCGAAACATGCCCAGCGAGTAGTTATTCAATTTTTGACAGCAGAAGGTGTTAGTGGAGCCGATGTTTATCGTCGTATAAAGGATGTGTATGGGAATGAGTGTCTGTCAAGGTGTACAGTGTTTAGATGTTCAAAACGGCCATCAAGCGAAAGCGATCCGGTATGTTGTCAAATGGGGTTAGTCTGTTGCTTGCATGTGCATTAGTGTTCAAATATTTGCTGCGGCACTTCTGCTGGGAGGTCCTTGACCATTCCCTCTATAGCCCCGACATGTCGTCCTGCGACTACCACATCTTCAGGCCACTTAAAAAAGCTCTCAAGGGCCGCTAGTTCGCAAATGATGATGAGGTCCGGGACACCGTTGAAGACTGATTCCGCAGCCAACCACGGACGTTCTTCGCTCAGAGTAACCACAATCTAGTGATGCACTGGGAAACTTGCTTAAACCGACAAGGTAGCGGATGTGTACCCCATCTATCGCTATTACTTCCTGTATGTTCACATATTTCAACCAATACACCATTACAGACAAAAACCAAAAGTCTCACTTTCATTTGGGCGACCCTTATATATATGAAAAATAGGTTCCAGTTAATAAATTTCGTATGTTTTAAGTGTGTTATTCAGTTTCTTTTCATGCCTTTTATTTAGTAAACTAAGTGAAAGTCATTATCACACATATGATTTTCTACATGCCAATGCTGCAACCATTACGGAAATCCAAATAATAGTGTAAATACTAGCTGTTATTGTATTATTGGCTGCATAGCTGCATCAACACAAAATATGAACTTCGGTTTAAGATATCCAAGCTCAAGAGTCCAATTGAAGATGTCTGAGACAGTTTTTGGAACAATTTTAAAGAATTCTGATTAATTCCTAACATCCAAAATTGTCATCCCTGGGAATCCTAAGCAAGACATTCCCTGGAAGTAATAGATAGGCTATATAACCACTAACCAGTCTTCAAAAGCTTACCAATGAGCTATAGGGAATGTGAGTAACGAAATTGATACTACTCCAACTTAAGTTGTTAGTGACAGTAATAGCAAATAGTGGTATATCCTTAATCTGGGGATATCCCATAGATATCCATGTGGGATATCACTTGTGAAATAGCCACACCATGCTTAACTTTACTGTCGCTGAATAATTTATGTATCTCAAGATTTAGTGATAGAAATGCACTCACAATTTTGTAATGAAATGTTATGTATTTACTGGAGTAAAGCCTGACAAGGAATACATAAACTCTGGGAGTAAAAATGTGGATGACTAGATTGACTGGTGAAAGGACATGGTTTTCTACTCTTGCCAGTCATTTCCTTTGTATTTGAGGTTTGCCTCCAGCTTCAAGCCACCAGCTGTGAATGCAAGGATGTACTGTTGCAGTTGTACAAGGATCATAAAAAGCCCCAACAAATAAAGGATGTTTTGGGTTAAATTTGTCAATGCCAAAGGCAGCCATGTGCAGTTAGCAGCAAGTAGTGTGGATTACAGTGATTAAATACAATGCTAGTCTAGCAATCACGTTGCCAAACGTCTTTTTGGTTTCTACAAGTAGAGTATAGTTAAAGAACACCATAGCAACAAATGATTGATAACAAGAAATATGTTTGGCAATATTGATTGCTAGACTAATACTGTAGCTACCGAACATCACTTATGGATATGGATTAAGACATTAGTGGTTTTTTAAAATAATATTTCAAACCTGTCTTTCACTTACGGGTCTGCATATCATTGTCATAGTATATATAAACATCATTAAAATTTGAAAGTATATACAAGTGTTTTGAATACATAACAAGCTACTATTATTCTCTTTTTTGACATCTCAGTCTGAAATGCAATAGTTGGTGGTCGAAGGGGATCACATCGTGTTGAATACCTATTTAGTTTCTGGAGCATAAGGTACAGAAGACGCCCTGTTCAAAAAAAGAAAGGCACAATACATCTACGGAGTACAGGCATACCCTGGAGTTGTGTCACCTTAGGTTCCAGATGAATACCCTACAGTTACATCACCTTAGGTTCAAGACGAATACCCTGGAGTTATGCCACCTTAGGTTCCAGACAAATATCCTGGCGTTACGTCACCTTAGGTTCCAGAGTGATGCCTGCCATGCTGTAACTCGAAAATGTCCATAAGTCAAACCAATGCCTTTTTTCACTTATGAATGTATGTTTTCCACTGCAGTCATCATATAGCTGCATAACTGATGTAAACGAAGTAATAACCAGTTGTATATTTACTTAATCATAGAGTGTATCACAGTAACACAAAGAGGTTAGAAGTTTTTTGACTAAATGTAATTTAATGCCATTGAGATTACTTTGGATGAATACTAGTTATTGTAGAATGTTTAATGACAATGTCTGGTTGCTTTTACAACATTTGAATGAAAGTAGCCAATGGCATGCTTTGTTTTCAGATTAAAAGGAACCCTGATGGCTCATGGAAGTGAAAGTGTTAAATAATGTCATATTAACCCCTCAGATATTTGTATTTTTGAAAGAGAGTACTTGATTTTTTAAGTCAGTGTGTTAAGTAGAATTTGTGGTAATATTTGTGCTCCTACATATGATGGGATTTCCTCTAATGGGATATCAACTCTTATGTAAAAATTATGTATTTATGGAAGATACATACAGGGTGGTCCAAAAGTCCTGTTGCCTCCCTATTTTTGAAATGTAATTTGTAAAATAAAAACAGTTTTTGGTAAGTATGGTTGATATAGGGTAAATTAAAACTTATACAAAGTAGCCAATATTTATTCACAGATTTGACAATTGTCAATAAATATCCAGAATATCATTGTCGCAGCACAAAATGCTGCAGCGCCATGTTCATTGCGAAATTTTGTGTAAGTTTTTAAATTTACCCTATATCAACCATACTTCCCCAAAACTGATTTTATTTTACAAATTAATTTTCAAAAATAGGAAGGTAACAGGACTTTTGGATCATCCTGTACACATTATATGCCAGTACTTTCTTAACACTTTTATTTTTTTGTTTCAGGTAGCACATATGCTGGGACGGAATGTAACCTTTCTGCTTCCTGAAATATTGCATATATTAGCAGATGAAAGTCCAGAAATTGCAGAGGGTTTAATTCCTAAACTTAATATCATATTGGAGCTGTTTGTTAAGAATGGCATAATTTCTCCGCTGCAGCCAGCGGTAAGATGTTACAACTAATTATCCTGAGATGTGTCACTGTTATTTGCAACAAATTTTGAGCTTACGTTTTAACATTGAAATAGATTCTGTTATATATCTAAATTAACCCCTTCCTTGATTTTGACGTGACGTCCACGTCCAACTCTGTTTTCAATGCATCTGAATGTCTCTGCGACTCATCTTTTAGTTTGTGCATGGAGTTCCCCGCATTGCCGCTAGATGGCAGGAGCTGCTTCACTTGTAATTTTCCAGTAAAGCATGTGCTAAGTGGCGTAAACAAAGTGTTGTATTTGTAAAAAATACGCAGTTTTTTTTACATATTTCGAAAAAAAAATGATCAGGGAAGGGGTTAATAACTGTCCCATACATTTACACCTGCACATTCCTGGTCAAAAGTGTGAGATTACCCATCTAAAATGTAAAAAGTGGCAGAAGGATGTATGTTGATTGTAAACTTGTTCCTGGAGTTATGAATCAGAAAATACAGAAATGTTTGACATGAATTGCTATACTTATTATGTATAACAAATTCTCTTTAAAACCCATTTTAATTATTTGACCAACAAAGAAAAGAAATGTCACTCATTCGAAACCCCATGTGCAATTAGCCGGTGGCCTGCCAGTGGACCACCGGCTACATGGTTGGCGGCCCACCAGACACTATAGCTGCGGAGCCGCGGCGACAATGCAAACAATGCCACCCAGCGGGCCACCAGTGGCAGTCGCCAAGAAAACGCTAGTGGCCCTCCAGTGACAGAAGGGCAGCAGCAGTTGTTAAGAAAATGCTAGCAATTTTGTAGTGCCCCATCAGTGGCTAAATGACATTACTAGAGGTAAAGAGTTCTAGCATTACTAGAGGTAAAGAGTTCTGGCCACTGGAGGATGTATTTATGAAAATAATGAAATGACATTAAAAAAAAAAAAAAAAAAAGACATGAACACTTACACCCCTTTTAAAATAAACCAACTTTTATTAGCTGATGATGGCCCAGCACACACTAAAAAATCATTTTTGACAGAGAACCAACAGTCCGATATGGTAGCCAGACTATCGTCTTAGTTCATTTTTACCTATTCTTTTTTGCGAGCCTTGCTCTTGTTTCTATTTGCTTTCGTTTAACACTCACATATACTTGACATCACAACATCCATGCCTTCCGCGGGATTCAAGCCCATAACCTTTTGGTCAAGAGTCAGGTGCTCTAACCACTCGGCCAAGCAGGCTGGCTCTTTAAAAGAGACCACAGAAAACAGTAAACACATTGTGTCCTTATAAAAAACAATTAGATTGCCCCAAAAAACACGTTTGTTGTCACTTATACACATCAACTAACACCAAACTAACACACACCTTCAAAAATGCAAATGGCTGCCACTGTTCCTCTAACTCTAATCTCTTGGCGGTAAAGAAGATTCATGCATGCGCAGACAGTTGAAAGAATTCTCGCTTTAACACGAAGATGGGTCAAGGCGTTGTGATCCCGTAAAACAGATAGTAGTTGCGGGGCCACAGCGTTCCTGCAATGTAAAATCTTAACAGTTGTATTATGATTATATATTGCGTATTCTAAACATATTTACATGAACGAACAATGCCTAATGAGTGAAAACCTCAAAACCTTGACCAAATGTAAAATATCCATATTTGAAAAATTAACATCGCCAGAGGGTCGACTTCGGCCCACTGGCGACAATTGCGACGGCCACCGTAAATCAGCCCGTGGGCCGCTGGGAGTAGGCGGCACGATGCACATGGGGAAATAGCTCAGAATACTTTAAATTGCCAACAAAGTATAGTGTCACATAATATATATAGTAATGTACAGTATATAATAAAAGAGTACTTATGTAAAATAACATTTTACTTTTGACATTTTGTCTGAAGCTGGACTAGGAATTCATGTTTCTGTAAATAAAATTATGACAAGGTTTATCTTACCGTACTCCGAAAAGGTTGAAACTCAATATTTAATCTAGAATGTCGTCTAGACTTTATCAGGATCTTGTTTGAAGACCTCACCTCGTACTGTAACCTTCAACTTGGATCTTGTCAAAACAAACACAAGTCTTATAAAGTGCACTATTTTTCACAAGTGTCAAACAGTGATCCAAATAAGAATTTGAACGTGTTTTAGTTTAGTGAATATGGACAGTGAAAAAATAGTGTACTATATGAAACTTGTGTTTGTTTTGACAATTTCCAAGTGGAAGGCTACAGTATCTTCAAACAAGACCCTGATGAAGTCTAGAGGACATTGTAGATAAAATATTGATGTTCAACCTTTTTGGAGTTCAAACCTTGTCATAAATTTTATTTATAGAAACATATCATTCTACTGTATTTTTAACTAGCCTATGTCTATATCAAAATTTAATATTGCCAAGCAGGTATAGTTGAATTTTCCTATGTTAAATATGTGTAAGATGCGATTGCATATACCCAAAACAGCATTCGACATGAAGCTGTATAAGATCCACAGAGTTTGTATGTATTACACATACAGTATTTCCTTCATTACCACAAGGTTTGATTTGGGTTGATGCATGGCAATCATAGAATTTATCATTAAAAGTGAATCAGGTTAAAATACTTCGAAATTCCCACTGCCAGAAAACTCAGCTTGCTATTACATGCTTATTAATTGAAATGGTTTCTTTTATGTATTGTTTAATCTTAATAAGATAAGTTTTAGAAAATGATTTGTAGGGGCACTTTGTATATTTGTGGGTACACTAATGGCATCCATCATATTCCTGTGATTTCAGTTGTGTAGTTTTTGTTTATCTCTCTTATTTCCAATTTTGTAAATTCACTTTTAATGTAAATGTTGGTTTAGTTTTATAAGAAAGCTGGATTTTAAAACGGGGTGTACCAAAATAGGAACGAAGCTAATAGCAGACATAATATTTTTTTATTTCCTGTGTTTTTTTTACCTAAGTTGAAAAAGCTACGTAAGATTTTATACCCCAAAATTCATTTAAAATGAAAAGGAGGTGGCCAAGTACAAATAAAGACTGAAGAAGCTAATTTTGCTCAATGAACGAATTGAAATGACATAGAATGACCAATTTCAAATGTTCGTAAAACTTAAAAAATATATATGTGAGAAGGATGATATATATCTTGTCCAACCCAACAACGTAAGCTTACATTTGTGTTGCATAACGGACGTTTCAGAACTTTTCAAAATATACTTAGCGGTCCATTTCTGACAATCAATGATCACAAATATAATGAATACTATTCATATTGTTTAGCTTTGTTTACGTTATTCGTTACTTTCAGAGCATCTGCGCTCAGCCAAAATCCAAATGTCTAACTGGGGCACTGAATACTATAAAAATGATGGACAGCTCTTACCCAGTTTATGGCGAACGTCGCTATACTCTTGTCGTACTTTCCTCTCCAGAGTCGATCCCTATGATTTCTGGTCATCACCAACGGGACTTTGTACCTATCCTTCATTCATATTACGTTAAAACGAAATGTCTAGTTATATTCCGAAAACTTTGCTTCACTGTTGTTGTTTTTTTTGGTTTCCTTTTTTCTTCTTGGTAACCTCACATCAACAGACATCTTAGTTACTAATACCTGTTTCCCACTAGTCTTATACACAGTGCAGGGATAGCTATATATGTATACTATTAGAAAGGCCTACACATAATTTTTAATAAATACGGTAAAAACAAAAGATTAGTAATCAAGAGATACGGCTAAATTTAAATTACTAAATCTTTTGTTTTTACCGTATTTATTAAAAAATATGTGTTGTGTAGGCCTTTCTAATAGTATATACATTTAAAATTTAGCCGTATCTCGGTAAGATACCTCTCACGTGTCTGTCCATTTTCCAGCCAATGGGAAGAAAGCCAGGTTAGGACGACGACCAGGACGAAAATTTCGTAAATTTAGCACTTTTGGGACCTTCAGTGCTTGTAAACGGTTGGCCCGATTTTCAAAATTCTTTTTCATTTCTCGTGGGGCTACTAAAGCCTTGAAGATGCACTATTTAGTTTTTCAATATATATGCCTTTTATAACAGTTTTGATGGCGTGAAAAGTGCGGAATATTGGTTCGGGAAAAGATACACTGTAGTTTTTTTTTTTTACTTGGCAGAGACACTGCCGTGTCTCTTGAAACACAAGTCTTGACACAGAAGTATGTATTGGGGCTGCAAGTGTATTACTTATCTTAAATTAACTTGGGTTTACTTAAGGGGGTATCTTATTTAACTTATCGTAGGTACTCCTAAATTTTGCTTGTGGTTCCATAAACTTTTTGGGTGTCATGTTTCTTTAGTAGGAATTCAGTCAGGTCTTTAATGTTTTGAATGAAAGATAAAAGTGGTATTTGATTTGATTTTTGTTGTTGATGTTTTTTAAAGTGTCTGAAACGTGCACTTATTGTACGTGTAATATTAGTTACATATAATATTAAATTTACATGTTTTATTTGTTTTTTAGAATACTGTGTGTCAGGAGCTGTGTGGCGCAATCTTGAAGTGTGAAGCCCGCATTTCACAGACGAGGAAGTGGAGACTGCATGTTCAGCTGTTGGAACAAATTGAAATATTGCCACATTGCATGCCTTCAGATTTTTTGTATTCTCGTATTGTCCCTGTGCTTCTGAATAGAACTCAAACGTCAGTAAGTTTATTTCATATTTAAACATTCATAGACAACAGCAAAGAAAATTAGTTATGTGTAAAATGGCGTTTTTTATGTAAATACAATTGCATTGAAGTCTGTGCTTATTATCTGTACCCGTGACGAAATATTATTCTACATTGCGGAATCTTATAAAACACTTTTGTTGTTGCCAGCAGGAAAAATTTATAACTTTCTGGTCTTTTAGTTTTAAATTGATAATTAGTTATGTTTAAGTAACTTGTGCTGGAATTACGTTTCGCTGTAACAACGTGACAAAACAAGCATTTTGTAAGGATTTAGAAGAAGCCCCCCCCCCCCCCCCAAAAAAAAAAAAACTAAGTTTGAAATACTTATTTGGTTTTGTGACATTTTTCTGCCTGTTAATAATACCTGGAAAAAATAAAATGATACCAATCAGTAGTCAATATGAACATAATTTTTTATTATTGTCAGCTGAGAAACATCTGTTTATGATGTGTTATTAAAATAAATATCTTATTGTGGGTGAATACAAATATGTGCTGATACTGTTCTTATTGTTGTTCATTGTTTTAGGAATGTTACACCATCTTTTAAGTTTAATATTTACCAATATTTGAGCCACATGGGCTGTCATATATAAAAGTCACACAACTTACTGCTGAGTTTTTCGTATCTGTAATAGTAACACTATTCTTATGGTACCTATCAGTCTTCTCACAGTAATTTTGGTGCAAGTGTATCACTTAACTTATCTGCCTTGGATGTTTAGTGCTTTTAAAGCGCCAATATACACGTTGTGGATAACAGGAATCTGTCTTCACGATTAACATTTTGAGGGTTTTACAGAGTGTTTCACAAAAATCTTGCCACCAGGTTGAAAAAAATTGTCTTAAGTTTTTCATCTAAGGGGAAAAAAATGTGGTCTCAACTAACTTGAACAGCTATTAAATGCAAAGATTAAAAAAAAAAATTGACTTAAAATGTTTCCCAACCAGTGAAATTTTGTCCCAAGTCCAACATTTTTTCTAGGTACAAAAAATGTTCTAAGTCAACATTTTTTTTAATCTTTGCGTTTAATGGCTTTTCAAGTCGTTTGAGACCATATTATTTTTTTGTCCTTTGATGAAAATCTTAGAAAAGTTTGTTCAACCTGGTGGCAAGATTTTTGTGAAACACCCTGTATAAATCTCCACAGAATCTTGAACGATGGCTTGGTAGTTATTACAAGTACTTTACTTTTGTTGAAATTTATCATATGCGGACATGGTAATAAATACTGCAGATTTGATTGGCTGTTGAAGTCTTGTGTGTCGAATGTGTTATTTAATCCTGGTTCTGATAGATCTGCCCTTTTGCCAACCTAAAATTTCCCTCATGAATGAAGAGGGATTTTTGTAAACTCTAGTGGGGGTGTTTTATCTTTAGTCGGTCATAGCTATTCCTGAATTTTCCTTGTTTTAAAAGAACTGGTTAAATGTCATGTTTCTTTATGCCGGTTCTACAGTGGTGACAGAAGTGGAACGGAGTCCCAATCCTGGCGCAAGAGACACCCAAGCCGTAAAAAACAACGAAAATAGTAATCTTCAATGGTAAAATATTCCGCTACCGTTCAGCCAATCAGAAAACCCGTGGGTTGGTATTTGCGGCACTTCAACCTTTGCCTTACGTAAGTATGGCTATCAGAGCCCGCCAAAAGCGCGTTTCGCTGCTCCGTTGTTATTAACGATCGCTGAAGTTGGGAGATGGACTTTGGTTTTTAGGATTCCGTATCTCCTTGCGTTGGCCTTAAAACCGGAAGTTGAATGCTGGGGTAGCCAGTTATTGGGATTCCGTTCCGCTTCCGTCACCACTGTAGAACCGGCTTTAGTGGTGATCTAATCTGGTCTGTGACGTTTTGAACAAAAAGTAAAAATGCTAGATGATAACTATTTTGTTGACGGTAAATATCGGTGAACAACCACGTAAACAGTGGCTTAAGACTGAAATCTGATCTGCTCTAATTGTTTATATCTGCCCAAATACCCCGTGGATAAGCATATTGTTTACTTTTTCAAAGTTGTACTTTTTATTCTTGAGGATTATATATTAAATTTTAAAAACCTGATCAAAATTTATATAAAGGATCCTCTACTTTAAAGTACATAAATTTATGAACATAGATTCATTCATAAGTTTAGTATTTGAGGCTAAGAACATTTGTGGGCATAGTAAAATAAAATCCAAGATTTACTAACCCTTGTTTTATAGTGTTGAATAATGAATTTAAAATTAAATTTAGCGTGTTTAACCATGAATGCAAAATTAGTAAACTGTTATCAAAGCTGAAATTTACTTAGTTGTGATACATTGATTCCTAGCAATGAAACAATGAATAAATAAATTAATTTTTGCTGAAATTCCAATGTTCTAGAGACTGCATTAAAGAGTGATATGTGTGGAATGAGTTTGAAAGCATTCAGTCAGCATGTTTATGTTGTACATTTTTTTATCTGATGTTTTCCATTATTTACAGAGAGCTCTTCCATGCCGTAATGCTGCCCTGCACGCGGTACTTGTGTTTTTACGTTATAACTCAAAAACTAACCAGAGACAAGACATTTGCCATAGGATCATAGATCGTAAGTATGGACTTATAATGTATAAAGGTTGTATTTTTGAAGTAAGATGCATATATTTCAATGATATTACAACATTTATTTTCTTTCTAAAGTAGTGCCAATAATATACCTTCCAAATACGGATTACATTTATACAAGTTCATATGTATTACGTTGCTCAGAAAGTAATTCCCCACATTTTTTTTCTCAGCCAATAATAAATATAGAAAAATGAAAATTTACATGCTTCAAATTTAAAGTTTCCCGAATTTGTGTGCAAAAGTGTAAGGGGCATCTGTAGTTCTCTGTTAAAATGGCGTCTGTAAAAAAAAACGAGCTGTAATTTAATTCTTGGTTGTGGAGAGAGAAACTGTTGTGAATATTCACAAACATTGTACAGTCCATATAAGCACCCTAGTGGTTAGCCACTTGGCCTTGCATGACGGAGATTCCAGGTTCGATTCCTGGAAGGGAATAAAAAGTGTTCATCATCACATTCATACAAATAGTGGGTGCTAGATATGTGTAAACTGGCAATAACCATTTCATGAGTAAGTAACTCAGACAATATTCTTTGTTGACACTTAACATTCTTTCAAAAGTGGTTTTATGGACACTAAATGGAAATACAAATGTACTGCACATTTTAGTTTAAAACAAATGTTGCCAGATTTGTTTACAGCCATGCCAAACAATACACCTCGTGAACTGTTTCTCTGATTCACTGAATTGTTAGTACTTCTGTTCAGCCAGTATACTTTTAGGCCTATTATCCCATAATTGGAATGCCAATTATAAAAGTTCACTTTGCAATTTAAATTAGTGTAGGAAACTATAATATCTGTAATTCCAGCTGTTGTGTTTCAGTCCACATACCGGGTTACTAAAAATGAACTCCCTGGTTTCGTGATTTTATTGTGGGAAACGTATGCAATGTATCGTTATTATATGGGTATACATCTGTGCCTGATGTCCACCAGTTTTTATTCAAAAAGTCCCGCGTACCGCTGGTTCCACTTTTCGCTTATTCAAAAAGAACTCGCAGGTTTTAAAAAATTATTGTGTTTATTACAGACTAATACTTACAATTTAGGTACATGTGTAGGAAAACTCTGAATGTTTTGTTTAAGACAGTTAGAGATGCTCTATGTGACTTCCTTGGGTTACACGACAGATATCAGTGTGATATTCTAATTCTCCCCAAACACGGCACAGCATATCCGAGTCGATGGTGGCGATTGCAGTGTTAATGCGATCCCATAGTTCATTCAAACTGGCTGGTAATGGCGGCAGGTAGAGATGATCTTTCACATAGTCCCACAAAAAAAAGTCACACAGCGTCAGATCAGGAGATATGGGAGGCCATTCCGTCAGCACTTTATCCTCCACTGCCACACGTCCGATCCATCTCTGCGGGAGGGTTTGGTTGAGGTGCGTTCGTACCGGATGGTAGAAGGGCGGAGGGCTCCATCCTGTTGGTAAATAAAATAATTGCTGTCATCCTGTAGCTGAGGCATGAGCCACTGCAGTTGAAGCTCTCGACTTGCCCGATTTGTTGATTTCCGTGGGCTTCGTTGGGAAGTTTCATGGACCCGGTTCACAGTCTCGTCCGACACTGATGGTCGGCCAGTGGATTTTCCTTTGTACATACAACCCGTATCCATAAATTGTTTGTACCACTTACGAATGCTTTTTTCTGTTGGTGGCTCTTTCTGAAATTTCATCCTACACTGTCTTCGTACGGTTGTAACAGACTTTGTTTCGTGGAATTTCAGGACACAAAGTGCCTTCTCTTCTCCAGATGCCGCCATGTTGCACTGCACTGCTCCTAGCGGCGAAAAGTGGAACCAGTGGTACGCGGGACTATTCGAATAAAAACTTGTGGACATTAGGCACAGATGTACACCCATATAATGACGATATCTTCCATACGTTTCCCACAATAAAATCCCGAAACCAGGGAGTTCTTTTTGAATAACCCTATACTTCTTCAACATTGCAAACCATTAAATGAAATGGTAGATAATAATTAGTTTTATAAGCATACATAAAATGGTTTACATTCACTATATTTTTCTATGCATTTCATGTAGAGTATATGTATATGCATGTTATGGGTTAACATAATGTTATTTGATTTAAATAAACACAGTAGCTAAAATATTTAATTCTTATTAAGCACTTAAGTTGAAACAAGTATCGCTTACCTTACTCGGATCTTGTGTCTCCACAACATGAATTTTCGCTGGCCGATCTCGCCTAGCTTCATCAGATGTCCTTCGGCCAGCGAAAATTCATGTTGTGGAGACACAAGATCCGAGTAAGGTAAGCGATACTTATTTCAACTTAAGTGCTTAATATGAATTCCTACTCGAGTTACCGTCAAAACCTTAATTATTTAATTCTTGTTTGTTTTCTGTTTATTAACAGAACTTTGCCATGGACACAGCTGTCACAGCCGCCTGCTTTTCATCACTGCATGCGAAATGATTTTGCAAATTTTTTCAAGACATTTCTTCAAAACTCAGTTCTTCACTAACATGTTGGAGCTGACCGGTAAGTCCAACAAGTTTCAAAGGTGGATTTGGAGTATAGTATGTTTTATATTTCATGCAGTTGGGTTAGCAACTAATTGTCAGTGTTGTAGATATAAATATCTGTGTACAGCCATGCCTAGTTTTGCAACAATTCCTTTCCGACGCTTCACTCACAAGGCAGTTTTCAATTACCACTATTCCTCAATTTTGTGACATCTGATTCTCCAATACAACACTCTTGTGACTGTTTTGATGTGTTTGTGATATAAACTATCTGGTCTGTGCTCCATACATGTTTTTTTAAGCTTTAGCTACTATATATAGCTCACAGTTTGAAGTGCAATAGGCCTACGTTTTTAGATGACATTTATACACTTGTAATTTTTGATTCAAAATGGTCTAGAAACACCTTGTAAAGCTAATGTTTTAATTTAAATTTTGATGGAAACTGGAATAGGGTGACAAATTGTATAAGAAAGACAAGTTTCTTACCTTATTCCTTGCACAATGACTTAGCGATATTTCACTCGGATTATCCTCCGGCCTTTATCAAATGATTTACATGTAAACCATTTGAAGCTTGATAAAGCCCGAAAATCTGAGCAAAATATCGCCAGGTCATCGTGGAAGAAATAAGGTAAGAAACTTGTCTTTCTTATACAATATAATAACGTTTTACTGCAGTGGCGGCTCGTCAGTATTAACCGGGTTAGCCGGGCTAACGCTATGAAGAACAAAAATAAAATAAATAATTAACATTTCATAAAAATGCTTTGGAATTAGTAAAATATAAATACTGTGGTTAGCGTAGTAAAATTGAAGTTTGTTGTTTCTACTTGCTAGTCAGCCCCGGCAGTTTGGTTTACAGTAAGGACCCATATGCAGCACATACGTGTGTGGTGGTAGAGTGGGAATTCTTGCTTGTTAGCCCCAGCAGAGTGGCTTACAATCCTAGCAAGAACCCATACACCACGCACGCGCTAGTGGCGGTGGAGTGGTGAAAGAAAACGCAAAAATGACAGCAGCCTGTTAGCCAAAAGTCTATGGCCAACGAAAAAAAGTATTCTTTTTCTTTTGACTTGTACACCTTGTGAGTGGTTAAATTAAAGTGAATTCTAGATATCATATACACAGTTTTTTATAATGCATTATGGAAGACGAAGAGTGTAGATGTGTTGTAGAAGAGATATTAAATACAACGTTTTCGAGCAGGGGTTTTGTTTATAAGCAAAAATAATCGAAAACGGGCGTTGCGTTCCTTTCTTTAAGCACATGGTGAGCGAATCAAAACAGAAAGTGTGACTTTTTAGTGACTCGTGATACACAATCGATTCTTGGCTGATCAGGTGTAAAAAATCTATGGCAGTTTCTTTCTGGCCCTGCCTTCTGTTTTCAACAGAAAATAATGTTTGGACTACAAAAGGTGTCACTGATGTTAACAGTTTTTATGTGTTGAGAATAGAACACGAACTTTCTGTGACACATATGAACTCGAAAATTGCGAATCGAAGACTCGTTCAATTTAACATTCAAAATAATTCTTGAAAAACGTAACGAAAAAGTAAAAGCGTTTGGTAGACACCACTTTCTTTTTAGCTGAACAAGAGCTTCTATTTAGACCGACAGGTTGGCCTAGTGGTTAGAGTGTTCGCCTCCTGATCGGGAGGTCCCGGGTTCAAATCCTGGGGCCGGCTCCTAGCCCTGGGTAAAAAGGGTTATCCTACGAGTCTACCTGTGAAGCACTCCACACTAAGGTATGATCATAGGCGTGT
>KZ869187.1:4488-21609 GCA_003456935.1 Machilis hrabei | reverse complement strand
GCATATCCCGGCGAAATATTAAAAGACAAAGACTAACGGTGTATGGTAAGAAATCTCTTTTCTTTCTTTCTAATATAATCAAATACCAATTTATACTTAATTGGGACACCACTGCTATTCATATATAAATTACCAATATAAAATTAAGCTGGGTCTTTAATTGTGTGTTTGTAGGTGCATCAAAGGTGAGAGCCGACATCATGCTGATTATAAATGTAAAAAAAAAACTTGTTTCCTAGTGATGTTTTTAAGATCCTAAAACATGTGTTAAACAAGCTAAAGAAATAAAAATCTGTTATACAGTGCATGCACTTATGTAGTATAGTTGAATCACGTGACGTTAATTACTTGTCTGTGCATGTGCCCGAAAATTGCACAATTGAAGATCCATGTTGTAACAGTGAAATGTTCAACTTTGTTGTTTTAACAATAGTTTGTCAAAACTGGACACCCATTTGCTGTATCTAACTGCATGGGTTTTAAATTTTGTATTGGGTTTAGTGTTATGTTCAAAAATACTTTTCTATTAAAATTATATACTTTTTGATATCCGTAGAATTCTGAATTTTAGACAAGGAGTATGATGCATTATACATTGCAGCTTTAGTGCATAGAGTTTACTGAGATGTAGATTTCTCTTAACGTACACTCTGTACTTTAGTCTTTACACATGGTGTATATATTTAAAGTTCAAACCATTTTGTAAGTGTTTTTATTATAGATTAATGTTCTAGCTGTATTTTTAAACTTTTGGCTTTTAGGAAATGTGTATATTGAAAAGAAGACACAATTAAACTAAAAACAAACCTAGAAAAACATTAAGATAGATTGGAAAGCAACTACATTATTTTATGTAAAATATTGTGTCAATATTAACAGTGTTTACTGTAAATTAAACATTTTAATTTTACTGTGAATTAAACCATGTTATTCTTACTAACCACTCATATACTTTCAGTAATGTGCTTATTCCTTTACAAAAACAAAAAGAAAACAATATCTTATGGCCATAATACCCCTTATATTCATTTAAATTCTAAAATATTTGCTTTCTTCAACTCTTTTGAGTGTGTGTGTGTGTGTGTGTGGGGCAACTTCCCAAAGGTTAAGCTGATCTTTAAGTTGAGAAAATTGCCTTTATATTTGTTGTACATTTTTTAATCAGTCTGCAAGTGCTTTGATTGTGCTAAGGAATCGTTAATAAATCAGGCGTGCTGAACCAGAGTCAAAATAACCAAACAAGCATAATAGATGTTAGTTTGAACTATGTTACAACAGGTTGGCAAGTTTGCTTGACTGAAGTATAATATGCAAGGATCTAGTATATATGACATATTCCTTCAGACGGATACTTTATTATGTATACTTGATGCAAGTACACACACGTGTATTTGGACCTTTAGATTGTTAAGTCTGAAAATAGTCACCGAGAATATAACATTAGCATAGAGTATGCAGAGTGTGGATTTTTGGATTGTGAGTCATATAAAAATAAATATATATATATTAAAAACATAACAAAAAACAAGATATGTAAATGAGGGAATAAATATGTTGCCAGCCATGGTATAGTAAAGCATGTTTAGTTGTATTTTATTAGAAAATTTAAATTAAAACAAAAACAAGCTTAGTGCTTGATATAAGCTAATATGCCATTGTATTTTACATGTGTGTAGAGGAAGAATTTTATTATTCATTTATTTCTGGAGCTATGAGCTACGAAACGCATAAGTTTTTAATGGGATTAAATAAATTGCTGTGTGTAAATTAGAAAAAATTTCCCATTAAAATTAAACATCATTCTTTTAAATGCATAAAGTTAGAAACACATAAGAATATTATGATTTTCATTTATTAACGCTAAGGCTAGTGTTGGCAGGATGATAGCAAAAGAATCGTAGAGGAGTCTGTGTTGTTTGTCATTCTATTTTGACACCTCACCAGAGTGAGGAGGTATGGCATAAGACCCACAAGTATGCTGCTGCCAATAATAAAAACAAGGGATCGTGCCATACCTCCTTAGGCTGCATCTAACCCTGCATTCACCTCAATGGCATGTGACAGGGGGTGTAAGAGCACCACATGTTACGCATCCTTGTTTTAGCAATTCCAATACTGAATCATTCTGGCAAAAGGAACCAAAATTATGTGTTAATGTTACATCTGATTTCCATTAGTTTATTTTCACGGTCGCGCCTCGCCATTTAAATTGCGGGCTGTATAACCTCGTCTGCATTCATCTGAGAACAAGAACAGGTTAGCTGTTCTATCTCCTAATTTTACACAGTTTATGATATAAAGTGCAAGGTTTTGCTTAAAGAAGTAGACTTGTGATGTGACAGACCTTAAAAATATTGTAAGCTAGGCTTGAGTTTAATGCAGTAAGGTACAAAATGAAATACTTATCTTGATTGTTGTTGTTTGAATTTCCAAACATTCCTCATGAATTGTATTAGGTTATGCATACATACTATTGTTGAGCTCAGTTGAAATTGAAGAATTTGTTTATGAACAAAAAATCTGGGTGTCACATTTTTTTTCATAAATAACGCAAGGGGAGTGTTGGCCATAAGATATTTATTTTGCTGATCAAGGGTTTAATGTGCTTTTGTACATCTATCTTGTTCTCCTTTTCTTTCTGTGCTTTCACTCTTCTTCGCTGGAATTAGAAGTGGACAAGACATGAACTGGTTTTTACCTTCAAAGGATGAAGGTGATTCTAATTCTACTCTAGGTGCAACTAGAGTATCAACAGTAGGGTCCCATCCCACGTGGGATGGAACCTCTAACATGTGGTCAAATTTATTACTGGAAACACAACTTAACCCTGTTGTCCTTCCAAAGCGAATTACTTCTTCCCCTAGTCTTGATAGTATGTCTACATATAGAAGTAGTGTTACACAAGATTACACTAATTATTATACCCAGAGTGATGCCAATAGGTCAGAATTAGGAAGTGCACACACGTTTCAAGAACCAAAACCTGATAGTGATACTACTAGATATTCGCCTTCAGGGTCCACATCATTATTAACATCTAAAAGACTACTTCATCAGTATTACTTGTTAGCATCTCAGAGTTTTGATGAAGACATAATTAATGGTCGCCAGAATCCCGATTCGAAAGCGGTGACTACTGAAACCAATTTTTCTTTTCATAAAACACATCATCAACCTCAACCTCGTATTGGTAGGTTGAGGGGAAATCATTTGATGCTTCCGACACCACCAGAAAGATCTAGAAGTATGTCCCCTACGGCACGATCTGCATCAAAAACTTTGGTCACCCCGCCTGAAGTTAAGTTACCCCCAGGGTCGAAAACTTGGCCTCAGCGCAGTCGTTCACATCCACAAAACTTGAACGAAGAAACTGTTGTCCAGCCTAGTGCATCGACCTCTGATCCTGGGTTACAGTGGAAATCACAAGAGAAACCTGCATCAACAACTGCAAATAATCATGCGTTTAATCCAGTAAATACTAACTTCTATTCCTCCAGAGAAAATAGTTACAGTTTGGGTTACAATATTCCANTAGCAACTCCAGTGACATCCTCCAGCTCAGATAACTTTCCATGCTATCATTCCAGCTATTCTGCATCTGATATGCACTTCTTTCCTCATTCACAACCTAGCAAACCTGNAGATGCGAGAAGGTCCTATTCTTTTTACCACAATTACCCCGTGTCATTGTTTTTACCTGAAGAAGGTGCTATTAGTTCCTATGAAGACAGTCATTTACAGAAAGATCCACTCACTTATCCTTTTCCAACTACTGTGCCAACATCTTCATATATCTCACCAGTAAGGTGTCTGTGTAATACTCCACCACCTCTCTTACCATCTTCTGTCCACAGTATGCACCACGTCGATCCCAGCACGGACGAGTTCTACATCGATGCTGGCATTAGGATTTCGAGTAGCGTTAACGGAGCCATGTCTCAAACTTCATCGAAGCTGCCGATGTCGACCAATTTAAGGGAGCTCTTGTTTCAGAGTTCTTTAAAAGAGAGGGATAAATCAGTGTATCAAGAATGTTTAAAAATGCCAGGAGCAAAAAGTCCTACCAGCAGTGCAGATTCTTTGGTTAGTGATACACCAGTTAGCAGTGTTGACAAGGGGAGCAGTAAACCAATTAGTACTTTAAAGAGTGAAGGGAAAGATAAGCCAACAGGTTGTTTTTCTCTCGGTTCGTCCTCGAAGGCTAATAAGAATGACGAAAACGATGCTGTGAGGAATCGTAATGATGATCCAGTCATACAGAATGGGGAAGACCATAAGCAGCCAAAAACAAGTTCATCTATATATAATGATACTCGGAAAGGGAAATCTACATCGACATTAAAGACTAGAATATCTAGTGTTCCTTCGTCTACTCAGAGTAGAAAAAACAGCATTAATGACAGTAAAAGTGAAGTGCCAAGCATCTCCAAAAAGCAAACAGGTGCATCAACAAAGTTATCGGCATCAAGTGGTACTAAAAGCAATACATCAGAACATTCAGTGTTATCTACGGTTTATACTAGCAAAACTGGTACAAGTACTAACAATAACACTTCGTCAGTCACTTCCTCAAATACATCAACAACTGTTACTCTCAGAAATAAGATAAAAACTTCTACACAACAACAAAGCAAGGTGAAAAACACCAGTGCAAGTACTAGATCTGCTCAGAGTCGTAGAGCTGAGTTCAAAAGAGCATTAACAACAATACCGGGTTCATCATATACAAGAAATTCAGATATTGTTGAGCAAAATGGGTCTGTGTTCAGTCAGCGTCCACAGTCTTGTATTCTAAGTCCTTCTTCTCCTACATCTTCACATTTACCACACTTTTCAATGAGTCAAAGAAGAAGTGCGGTGTTTCGCTCGTTATCTCAAGAAGAACTTCACCAGCATCCACCGTCTTTTAGTCAAAGAGGCAATATGGCTCGTACTACACTGAGATCTGTATCAAGCAATGCCGGTATGACGTTTCAAAGGAAACAGTTATCAGTGGCACCGTCACCATCACCATCGACAAACAGTAACAGTACAGTTAGACGCAGCCTGAATTCTTTGAGACCTACACCTACGGGTAGTGTACCGTCGTCTTCGAGAATTCCTCGCTCACCAGCTGTTACGAGAAACCGCTTGTCCATTCCGAGTAGTTCACAGCCACAGAGAAGTAGCTCCAGCCATTCTCCAGGTTCCTCAACAGTGTCTTCAACTCACTCTAGTCCAGCAACTAGCCGAAGTTCCAGCCCTCCAGGAAATGAATTTCGGTATTTCAACAGGCATCAGAAATTCAGAAGCAGTGTAGGACCTACATCTCTACGTGGTGGTTATTATGGATTAAGTCCTCGGCTAAATTTTATGAGTCATCTTCCTTCTTCTCAGTCGTCTCTGGTAAACGGTCTGGATAAATCGTCTTCTCGTCTCCCTCGAAGCGTGTCGAGGACTGCTCCCAGCAGCTGTAATTCAAGTCCAGGTACAAGCAGAGCGACGAGCCCATCTAGAAATCCACTCCAGCGGCTTAGTCTTGGAAGCCTGGGGTCATACTGGAGAACGCAGTGTCCCACATCAGGTCCTAGTCGGCTGCCTGTTCGACAAGCTGCGATGAGGGGAAAATCTCTTTCCATGGACAACTCGTGGAATTAAGTGTTCAATCAGATGTTAATAGAAAATACAAATATGTGTGTTTCAAAGCATTGCAATTTAATTTTAGAGTTTAAAGGCTACTAAAAATATAATCTAGTTACTATTCTATACATAAAGATAGACTAGACAATTTTGCCTTTTTTCAAGTTAGCTCGGTGCAAATGACCCTTAACGTAAAACCACACATCCAATCCAATCACGTTAGCTATTTCCAAGTCTTTTTAGTGCAAATAGTCCAGTTTCGTCATAGATGCATATGTGCTGTCTCAAAGTGATAAAGTAGAATATNTTAGTAGAACTTGAATAAAATTTGGTGTAACAGTATTCATGCTAAGGCACTCTTACAAATAATAGCTGTGAATAATCAGAAATAGTTTTGAATTTAATGGTTTTTAATTAAGTGTCGAATGAATGACTTTTATACTTGTGTTTACTTTCAGAGACAGAAGATAAATATGATGCCCCTTTTAATTACTCTACCCCTCACCATTTTGTTTATTTACAAAGTATATATTGTGAATTCCATTTTATGTACTATTTTAAATGCGTGTGTAAATATATATATATATATATATGTATATAATAAATGCGATTTAAGTATTGTACTATTTTTTCCATGCACAAAATATAATGATTGTACCTTGCATTTTTACTTGCAATAACAAGATTCCCGTGGTACAATGTTGTTCATGGCATGTGTTTTGTTTTTAATGTAATTACTTGTTTATTGTACAAACAACACATTAATTTTGGAAATATTATGAAGATTTGATCAGTGTGTGTGTGGATACAGAGTAGAACATTGCTTGCAAAGTAGGTGCTACGTTTGTGATTGGAGGTTGAACTTGTAAGACCAAATACGTGATTAAAATATTGTGTAAAACGAGACGACAATTAGAAGAAAGACAGCTTGAAACAGGTTTAAATATACAATCTACAGGGTGGGTGAAAAGTCACTATCTGTTATAGAAGGGCTATATATTTTTTATTAATATTAGCAGGTCTGCAACACTGTATGCCCTGGATATCTGGACAGTCAACTTTCGTGAGCAGCATGGCATGTTGATTTCCTAGGATTTCACATGAACATTGCCTCCACAGCTGCAACATTTTTAGGACTTCAGACTATTGGCGGACGCTTCTCCTGGTTTCTGCAACTAACTCCGTTGTCATTAACTTGGTATGGCAGTTCCTGGTGGTTGTGGTATGCATTGTGGCATGAATGCTATGCAAAGTTTGTCACCATCACTACACCTTCACCACCGACTTTCACACTTCGAACTGGGAAGCTATCTGTGCTCGCTCGTGGAAACTCAAGTTTTCTCGTCGTAGTGTGCTTTTTAAACAAATTCTCATGTGTCCTGGAAAACAATAAAGTTTAGTTTATGATAATCAATCAATATTTAAAAAATATATAGTCCTTTTACAATAGATAGTGACTTTTCACCCATCCTGTAGAAGTAAATAACTGAGAGGCCCTTGCCTGGTTCAATTTTTTGTACTTATATTGGGTTACAGATATAATTGCAGAAAATTGTCATGCTTGTGAGTAGGGCCTTTTCTTTTAACTTTGCTTTGAATGGGAGCTGGACATTTTGGGTAACTGCCTACCCATCCGTTACCTGACGCATGTGAATCAGAGCAGTTTTTCAGGTATCTGGATATTGGGTATCCATCTTGAATGGGTACCCATTTAAAAGTTAGGAATTCATTTTTGGTAGAACTCCAGGAAAACACAGAAAACCCATTATAATAAATTCATCTTCTCATATCCATTCACACATAGCTATTTGTTACACATGAGCGCATGATACCCAGGAGCCCAAAGAAGCGGTTTTCATTTGCATTCACTGGGTCAACTTCAAAATATGAATTAAAGACTTTTTAATTACCTTACTGTTTGGAAATTTAACAGTTCAAAATAGATTATATTAATGAATTCATCTGAGGACACTATTACATGGAATTAAAGTTACAATTATCTCCAAATTATTGTCATCATTTGTCCTTCTATGGGCTTAATTACCTAACAGTGTAGCATATATGTAAATACATACAAAACGTACTATATCGTAAAGCATTGTCTACACTTGCTGTAACCATAACATCATTGTATTGTAAAGGAAGGCCTTGTATTAGTCAGGGTAGAATAGAAGAACACAACAGTGGTTATCTATGTATGTTGAAAAAGTTCAAAAACTAAGTTTCAAGTAGTTTTCTTTAGTGTACCAATTATGGACACAATTGCAGATTAGACAGAGCTTGTTTTGCAGGGTGTTGTTTTTGTGGTTGAAAATCTAAACGTCATTTGCTGGGTATAAAAGTTTTTACTATTTTCTTAGAGTGTCATGTCATCATTACTAGATGTAATAACCAAACTGTACCTTTACCTGCTGTTTTAAACTGTAGCTTAATAGGAAATGAAAAAGTGCAGTTTAGTAACTAGTAAAATTGTAAAGAAATAATATTAAAAATACATATTTTATTAGGATAGTAATTTATCTAGTGTAGTGCCTCTCTTGTCAACAAGTGTTTAATATAAAAGTCAAAACCAATTTGGCATCATATAGATTGTGATATTTCAAGTAAGTGTGGTCAATGTAAGAAGAACAAAGCATAGTTTCACGAATAGTCAATAGACTAAGTGAAGAGTACACTCACTTTATTCCACAAACAATTATAATCTTCATTTTATTTGGTTAATGAAACTCTTACCCTGTATTCTGAAAAAAAAATATTTTCAGGTGTTTCAGTAATGGTGAACCTGTATACAGTATGATTCAAAATATGTCAGCCATGTTGGGTGATGATTTTATTCAGTTACAAAGGAAGAATGACCAAATTACATTTGATGCTACTTTTTTAGTTAGTCGCTCTTAAAGTTGTGGGATGCAGTAGTTGAAATCTATGAAAAATACCATATTTGACAGATAGCACCAAATGTTTTGAATCTTTAACTTCTCAATGGCGTCACATTGCCAATGAATACGTTATAACAACAGACATTGTATGTACTGTACATTCTAGTTTTGTCTGAAATACAGCAATGATTCTCAGGGCCAAACCAAAAAATACGTAGCATAAAAATAAAATCTGTACGGTCTGTGTCAAAAGTCGATGGTCTTCTTTTATAAAAGATGTGAACATAGATTACAACTAATTCATTTCTAATTTTGTGCATTGTAGTACCATTTAACTAATCTTAATATAAATTTAATAAAAAATGAAGAACTAAATGAAGCTTTATAATTTTTCTTTTTTGATTCAAAACAGTTTGAACAATATCTTCATCAAATACGGTAAAGTGGGGGGGTTACTTTGCACCTACAGGGGATACTTTGCACTACTTGCCAAATTACATTAAATTACTTCTATTGTGTAAAATATGATCTAGTTCCTAGTTTATGTAAGAAATGGCATACCAATTGGTATGCCATTTCTTAGATAAACTAGGAACTAGATCATATTTTATATGATAGAAGTAATTTAATGTAATTTGGCAATTGGTGCAAAGTATCCCCTGTAGGTGCAAAGTAACCCCACTTCATTGTATATATCATAATTTTTAATCATCCTGTATACAGTATACTTCTGGTACAGAAATCTCCTTATTGCGCAACTGAAGAATTGTACTCGTGAAGTGAAGTCAGTTGGCAAAGGTACATCCAGATGAAAGATTTATGGAATGCATTAATGTTGTAAATGTTATTTTTTTAATGCAATTCTGTTTCCTTACTTTAAGAGGGCTGCCTATATACACTGAAGCCTTACGCACAACATTTTGTGGTATTTCCTTTAACAAATAGTTAATTTCTATTGTCACTGGTAAATTGCTTGCCTCAGTATAATGTATGACCATGGCTTCAATTAAAATTTCACAGTGTATACAATACTTAAACACTTGTATGAAATCGATCTCTCTTTGAGTGAATACGTGTGTATGAAATGAAGATATCCTAAATGCATTCCCTTAAGTCAGGTATCCATCAGTTGTTGATATTCATCAAGTTCAGCATAATTAAATTTACAGTACCAGCATCGATTCTGTCATATCCAAACGAAGCGTAGCGTGAAATTTCGTTTTGCTTAAAACACAAATTTTCGTTCACTTACCAAGCTACAAAAAATTAAATTCGCTATTACGTCTTTCAGGCTTCACCTGAAAGACGTAACGAATTGAATTTTTCGTAGCTTGGTAAAACGAATATAATAAAAATATGCCTTTTTTAATTTGTATTACCTTCAACGTTCTTTAAACTACTTTTCTACATAGCTGCACCGCACCAACATTGAGACATTTGTCACAGCGAGGCACAAAAATCTGTATACCCCCTTCATAGAATTAAGCCGCCTGAGACTTCAAACATCTCAAAATTCAGTCTTCTATCGTGTAAAATATGATTAGTTCGGATTTAGTTCCTAGTTTATCTAAGAAATGGCATACCAACGCACATTTTAGAAGATATTGGACGCTCTCACATAGGAACAAAGGATTGTGAGAGTATCCAATATCTTCTCAAATGTGCCATTTCTTAGATAAACTAGGAACTAAATCCGAACTACGAGTAGATCATATTTTGCACTATAGAAGTTATTTCATGTAATTTATAACCAAATGCTACTTACTATCTGAATGCACCCATTACGAAAATTTGCGTTTTAAGCACAACAAAATTTCGCGCTACGCTTCGTTTGGATATGACAGAATCAATGCTGGTACTGTAAGCTAACAAATGCGAGTTATATTTTAATAGAGTGTGGTAAGTTACTTAAGAAACTAAGTTCAGTCATATTATAAGTTTCCTCTCCATGTAAGATCATGCTTGTTATTTTATAATACAGTTGAAGCTGCAAAAAATGACTCTTTGAAGGTAAATAAATATATTTTATCTAGACATATCCACTGTCAGATAATCTACATTTATGGTTTTGCAAATGAATGTTTATTTTCTTTCCCTGAATTGAGAGTAAGCCCTGTGGTCATTAACATATAACTTTTATGTATCAGTTCACTTATAAACATTTGAAGTGTAGTTGGCAAGTGGTGCAAAGTATCCCCTGTAGGTGCAAAGTGACCCCACTTTATGGTATACTATAAGAAAAACACAGCCACAAGTCACACTATGTTCACTTTCACCAAATTTATTGCCCTAATTCAACAGACCCTGCCTTCCTTACTTACCCTATACTCTCTAGTTTGATGGGCATTCCAGAAGATGTGTAATATCGAATGTGTATTCAAGTGCCAGGTAAACGTGTCTATGTGTGTCACAATCCATATAGCACAGCAAGACCTGCCTATTAACAACAAACCATAAATCATGACATTAATTCCATTTGGTGATACTGCTGTTGCTAGTAAATCTGCACAGAAATGAGTGTGTCATATCCCCAACATTTTCATACAGTTAAAGTTTGGCTAGTTTTTGGTGAATTTTTAGTTTAACTGACAAAAGTACCTACCTGCACACTCATTAATTAAAATCTTTGAGTGCTTCATTCTTTGAGCAAAAAATATCCAAGAGGCATTCATTGGATATCCAAGATATCAAATTCATATCCAAGGATATCGTGGACATCTAAGAGATAGCCAAGGACATGTTTTGTTTGAATGTCCAAAAATATCCAGCTTTATATATATTCAGTAAACTTCCATTTAATTTCTTCTGGACACACAAAACACATCCATTAAGCTTCCACACTAAATTCAATAGATATACGAGGGTCGTCCAGAAAGTAAAGAACGTTTTGGTTTAACTCACTGAAAACAAAATATATCAAAACAAAACTTTATTTACATTAACATTGGACATAACCCTACTTTTCAACATAGGCACCATTGTTATTGAGGCACTTATCATAACGAGGCGCAAGTTTCTCAATGCCGCTGTTGTACTCATCTGCCGCCAATGACTGTAGCCATGAAGTGACTGCTTCTTTGAGCTCTTCATCATTTTCGAAGTATTTTTCCCCCACAAAAACTCCTTCATTTTCGGGAAAAGATGAAAGTCGTTTGGCGCCAAGTCGGGGCTATAAGGGGGATGCTCAGAAACGTCCCACTTGAAACGTTGAAGTTCTTATTGTCACCATCTTCGTGGTATCGGGTAAGAAAATCAAGGGCTTCTCCCATCCGCTTTGTCTTGTGGACTTCTGTCAAAAGTTTGGACACCCAGCGAGCACACATTTTTTTATAGCCAAGGTGATCTGTGACCACTTCATGTAAGAGAGATCTCGAAATTTCTGGGAAAGATTGCTATTGCTATTTGCTATTGGATTATGGTCCCACTGTTATGACATCTCAGGTCTAATGGAGACCCCATCCGCGTCGTAATGACGCTTCAGGATAACTGAATTTTGAATTTTGCCACTCAGCCGACACATAGCCGGAGGTGGCATCTTTTACGTGCCTCCCGGAACACGCCTACGATCATACCTTAGTGTGGAGTGCTTCACAGGCAGACTCGTAGGATAACCCTTTTTACCCAGGGCTAGGAGCCGGCCCCGGGATTTGAACCCGGGACCTCCCGATCAGGAGGCGAGCACTCTAACCACTAGGCCAACCTGTCGGTTTTCTGGGAAAGAGTCGTGTAAAGTGTGTAAGGTGAATCGCCTGTTTCCACAACCTTTTTGGTCAACTGTTTGTTTCAAGTCGTCCGTAACGAGTGATGGCCGGCCGGCCACTCCGATCTTCTTCGTGCAGGTTTGTTCTTCCTTCATTGAACATGATACACCATTTTCTCACAGAAGACTCATTCATTGCATTTTCACCATAAACTTATTTGATTTGCCTTTAAATCTCAATAGGCCGAATATTTTGCGCATTGAGAAACCGAATAACACTGCGGATTTCACACTTGGTGGGATTTTTTATTGTCGCCGCCATTTTAAAAAATTGCCAACAACACAAACGTAACCACACAGCAACGAGCCTCGGCTCAGACTGAGGCAGGGAGGGGAGCTAACCGGTACGCTTGAAGCCGCTGTGGTGGGAAACCTGCGCGTGGCGTAGTGCACAATCGTTCTTTACTTTCTGGACGACTCACGTATTTTTGACTATGAATGTGAAAAACATAAAGCTAAATGCAAAAACTCAACATAAGTTAGCCCAATGTTGAAAAATATCAGTGTATTTAATATTGTTTCATAAGAATGTAATTATCCAACCTGAATAAACTTAAATTCCAGATTACTGAAAACAGTACACCAACTGACATTCCTCCTAATGAGACTTTGATACAATTTGCTCAAGGAATCGTACCCTGGAATTATTATATACACTACTGCCAATATTCTGTATAACGACTTTTGTACTGTACATCCTGGCTTCCTCTACACTGATGTTTTTGACTTTATATTCTCATAAGCAGTTCAGTTATACGCTGCAATTACAAAGAACAAGATAGTAGACAATGTCTAAATTTTATTTTGAAACAAAATAAATTCAAAACAAGTCAGTTGACACCCTAAATATCTCAGAAAATAGAAGATTGAAAGAAATGAAGTCGGTAGAATCGTAGCTTTCACAAAGAGGCTTCAAGGGGAATACAGTACTTGAAAATATTAATCAGAAAAAGGCACTTAAAATATAATTAAATAAACAGATACACAATATTTTATATTTGAATCCAAATTAATCTGGTTTTCAAAACTCAACAGAGATCTTAATATTTTAGTAGAAGCTTATGACCTGCTGCATCAATGGAATGGGACAACTTACATGCAAATCAATTTAAAGACGCTTAGTTGAGGTCTACAGCGCAAAAAAAAGTTACTTCTAAAAACAATGGAAAAATACACTTATTGCCCCACAACATTAAAAAAAATTGTTTTTTTAAATGAAATACATACAAAAATGTTTTGCAAAAAAAAAAAAGTTACTCGAAATTATCTCTCTCCATCAACAGTAAATAATGGTAAAGATGATTTTTATATTCCTCCCTTTTGTGTCATTCGTGAATTGTTTTTGGTCACAATACTGATTTGGGTACAGATATCAATTTTTTTTTGTGCCATTGCTCATGTTCTTAATATACCTTTTTATGATGTATTGCATTATGTGTAAGATATTCAAGAACTTCCAGCAAAATACCCTTTGAACAGGAGGTTATACTCCTTAAGCCGGTTCTACAATGGTGACGGAAGCGGAACAGAGTCCCAATCCTGACGCAAGAGACACCCAAGCCGTAACAAACAACGAAAATAGTAATCTACATTGGTAAAATATTCCGCTACCGTTCAGCCAATCAGAAAACCTTTGGGTTCGTATTTGCACGGCGCTTCAACCTTTGCCTTACGTAAGTATGGCTATCAGAGCCCGCCAAAAGCTCTATTGTTATTAACGATCGGTGATTGGCTGACTGCCTTACGAAAACGCAAGAAGTTGGGAGATGGACTGTGGTTTTTAGGACTCCGTATCTCCTTGCATTGGCCTTAAAACCAGAAGTAGAATGCTGGGGTAGCCAGTTATTGGGATTCCGTTCTGCTTCCGTCATCATTATAGAACCGGCCTTATAGTAGCACATACCCAAATTGAAGTCCACATGTACAAGCTATAATCCCAGTGACCCCATTTCTTTCAACCTTCTAGTTTGTGAGAATAGCAGGAAATCGACATCCTCTACATTGTGTAACAATGCTCTCAAACTTGTTTCCCATACTCAAATATTAGTCTGTAGTTCATATGTATGACCAAGTAATTATGAAAGTGTAATTGCACATGTATGACTTGTAGATATCAAACTTTAATAATTATGCTACCAGCTGTTCGGTGTTGAAGTTTGGTCTATTATGGTACATTTCCCCATTGTTTGCCTGAAGTTTCTGGCCTATTGCAATGCCTGTCTTCAGAGGTTCAGGGAAACAAATACAAACACCTGACAAGAAACATTGCAATAAAGAGATTCAAATATGAACACTGGTTAACAGGCATTGCAATGATGAGATACAAATTCAGACACCTGAAAACAGGTATTGCAATGAAGAGATACAAATATGAACACTGGTAAACAGGCATTGCAATGACGAGATGCAAATTCAGACACCTGAAAACAGGCTTTGCAATGAAGAGATACAAATTCAGACACCTGAAAACAGGCTTTGCAATGAAGAGATACAAATACAAACACCTGAAAACAGGCAATGCAGTGAAGAGATACAAATTCAGACACCTTAAAACAGGTATTGCAATAAAGAGATACAAATATGAACACTGGTAAACAGGTATTGCAATGAAGAGATACAAATATGAACACTGGTAAACAGGCATTGCAATGACGAGATACAAATTCAGACACCTGAAAACAGGCTTTGCAATGAAGAGATACAAATTCAGACACCTGAAAACAGGCTTTGCAGTGAAGAGATACAAATTCAGACACCTGAAAACAGGATTTGCAGTGAAGAGATACAAATACAAACACCTGAAAACAGGCATTGTAATGAAGAGATACAAATACAAACACCTGAAAACAGGCATTGTAATATACCAAACATGTACTATAATAGTCCAAATCCTTAACAGTGTATAATATACAATAGCCACAAAAATGTACAACTAAGATTATGCTACAGTTGTTCAACAACTATGATTATGCTACAGTTGTTTAAAAGCACTTAATGAAACCAGACCAAACTTAATTTCAGTCTTAAGCTTCAAGGTGTCGCATACTAAAGTCACCAACTTGCCGTTGAGTTTTCAGACAACCCTGTTAACGGCCATTGTAATTGGTTAAATATTAAACTAAAAACATAGCGTAACATCCCCAAAATAATGAACAAGATACCAAACTGGTGTGTTATGTTCTTCAGTTACTATGCTGGTCTTGTTTCAAGGTAAAAATGACTTCCATGCAGAAAACCAAACCTTTATTGCTGATGTATTTCTGTGTGATCTAGTAACATAAACAGTATTTTTAATAACTCTTGTGCGTTTACAGGCTTGAAAGTATACGAGCTTTAAATTTAAGTTCAAGTGTAGATAGACGTAAAGTATATAAAGTATACCTTCAAGCCTGAAACTACCTTTATTCAGATACCTATTGTAAAATAAATACTTTTCCTGTTGCTTTGGTAAGCCAGACAAGATACCAAAGAAGATATATGTATATCTATATATAAACTGTTATCACTTGTTATTTTTAAATAAATATCAACTGTACTCTTACATGACTTTGTATAATGTGCTGGACAATGGAATAGAGTACTGGTAAATACATGGATGTGAATGTTAAGATGAGGCACAGTGTAATATGTATTTTTGATTCAAAATAAATTGAAAAAAAAAATTAAAACATTATTTACTGTCACTTCCCCTGATATACAGTGTGCCCCACGATGACCTGGCCACCTTAATAACTTCGTTACTACGAGAGATATGACGAAAACATGTTATACAAAAGTTTAAAAATGAAGAAGGTTTTATTAGAAATTTTGTTCGTTAAATATCATTTGTTAACATCAGATAACAAAAAATATACATTCCTATTTGAAAAACATAAATTGATTTAACGAACACAATTTCTAATAAAACCTTATTCTTTATTAAAATTTTGTATAACATGTTTTCGTCATATCTCTCGTAGAAACGAAGTTATTAAGGTGGCCAGGTCATCTTGGGACACACTGTATATTATTGCACAGTGTATTTTGGGGACATTTGATACATATCTCAGTCACCCATAAATGATTCCAGGACATTTTATATATCCCTACAAAGTCCCAGGGATGTCTCAAACAGGAGTTCGTAGATTTACACCCGTGGGAACTTTGTTGAATATCCCATAAATCTCCAAATTTCCCATATCTGTCAAGGCAAGGATGCCCCACAAATATTTTCCATAAATTCTGTTATGTTATGTCACAGGTTCAAGAAATTGCTTGAAAGTAAAACTCCAGAGAAAATATTCATTCACACAAGAAGAGACCACTATGCTACCAGTATCTAGATATTCAATGTATTAATCTTATGAGGAGAAAAAAGAAATGGAAAATGTGAAATTTTATGAGTGTTGGAATCATTTTCTTCAACCTTTGTTTCAAATATTTTTCATAAGATCTATAGAAGTGCAAGTCAATCAGTCAGTGTAAGCTACATTCAACTTTATTAAAATGTATATGCATTATATAGGCTATATATGTATATAGAGGGTGTCCTAAAAATACACGGCAAAACTTGGGGAGTATATTCCCCACACCTAGACAAGAAAAAAATGGCAAATAAACATATGTCCGGGTATACCTGGTTTATAAGTTATAATCGAAAGACACAGATGTAATTTTTACTTCAAACAGATGTTAAATTTTATTTCAAATTTACAGAATACATTTATGGTTACTGTATCTCCAGTTCAATTGTTATCTACTCGCACTTCACATCAAATGCTAAAAATATCCTCCACCTGCTTCAATGTATTTTTTATCTGTGGGGACACTTAAAAGCCCTAGTTTATGCAACTGCAATTTTAAATGCAGAGACTCTTCACCACC
>KZ869186.1:70633-82112 GCA_003456935.1 Machilis hrabei | reverse complement strand
CTTATCTATCGTTTTATGTTACCTTACCTCTAGGCAGCAGCGTTGCTTTGCTCGGATTCTAATGCAGCTTACTGGTCACGCACGGTGGGATTAAAATAGGATAGTCGTTTCTCTCTCTACGTCATCAGAGTTAAAACCCGAGTTATCATCGCCTCAACTCGAACTGCGCCGAACCGAAGCCCATCTTCGGGGCTTGTTTGAGATCAGGTTTCTTCTCCGTACTCTTGTGAGTGCGTTACATATGTTTCCGTATTTTGTTAATTCTTTTCACAGCTATCACTTTATTTAGCCTATATATATGTGCTATAGTACGTTTACATTTATTAGTTTTTCCTAGATTTTACTGGGAACATATATTTCGACCATTGGTTATTTTCATAATTTTTCGTTATCCTAGCGACCAACCACCCGTCACGTCCTTTACCTTACAGTAGTGGTCGTCGGCTAGTGAATCCAAGTGGATTCCCGTGAGATCTATACCTACAATTATCTAAATCGGCCTGTTCGTTACTTTTGGGGTCATCTATTCATAAGGTGCAGCTTCGGTGTTTTGGCCTGGCGCCTCGTAAGGCGTAGCCCTTACATATGTTTTTAGAAGGAAATTAATTATTAGATTAATGTAATACATATATGTTTAGTTATCAGTATGTTTTGGATGGAATGCTTAGTTATAAATAATTTCAAATATATTAAGAGAGCATTGAGATTTATGACGTTAATGTCGTGGCNTGTTGAGTATTTTCGGAAACTTTAACTTTTAGAAGGTGATGCAAGTATGGAAAAGGGTGGTGTGTGTTATTTCCCTTGTTATAAAATTGGTACAACCCTATGTATAGAGACCCTGTCTAAATTTAAATAAAGGAGTACATATTGAGACACAACCCCATGACACAGAGAGTAAGGCAAATCTTCTGAAAAAAAATTAAAATAAATTTTGTTGAAATTCAAAATATATAAAATAAATGTTATTAAGGTTCAAAATAAATCATAACATATTGATATAAAAATTTGGTAAAGTTCAAATAATTAAAATCTTGCAGAAGGAAATGCAATTTATATCTAAGGGTATGCCATGTGTCGCGCACTTTTGAGACAATCGTGTAAGGGGGAAGTGTGAAAAAAAACCCATTTAGGTACACTGACGTAATCCGTGGAAAATAGAATGAAGGATTCCTTTCTCAAGAAAAATCCATCATTGATGGAATAACGATATATAAATTACAAAAAGATATTGATGGAATAACGATATATAAATTACAAAAAGATAAAAAAGTTAAGAATTCAAGATGAATAAAGTTGTGAAACATAAACACATGATAGAAAATAGATAAAATATATATGTCGTTGACCTATTATATTTTTTATAGGAGGGAGAAATTGTGAAGAAATAAATGTGTAATATTTATTTAAATTATCATGTTTATCGTTCAAATGTAAACTTAAACAATTATGTACATGATGCATGACAAGAAATTCTTACTGTGTATTGGAAAGGTATTTATATTAATCAAGGTGATAGCAAGTCACTAAACTGCACGTAATTAAAATGATGAAATGACACCTTGCATTTAGTTTGTAAGAATGCGTAGTAAGCGCGTGACGTAATAAGAGTGGTTTGACTTTGAAAATGTAAAGAGAATAAAAAGAAAGGTAGGATATAATAAGGGGGCATTCGATTGTTAATTGGATAGTGATATTGGTTACTTTATGTTGTGATAGACCTTTGGATAGTGTTGCGTGTGAACGAAGATGTACGTCACGTTGTTATGTAAGTAGATGTTCTTATTTATTGTAAAATAAATATAGGTATCTAGTAGAGATGTGTTGAAATCATTACTGATCCAATTCATATTGCTTTATCAGAGTATTAGCGTACTTTATTATATTAAAGGGTTGCTATATAAATGCCAACATTATTTTTAATATAAAGTACGTATAAACACTCCTTCACATCTCACATTATCTAATTGCAAAATCTCTCTCGTCAATCTCCTAATGACTCTAGGAAACACAATGTTGCTGTGTTACAGTTTGAATAGGTAGAAATGGTGACAATCAGCTTCTGCTGCAACTTATTTAATGCACAAGTAATGACACCAACTTACTTCAGGTTGCCGATAACTTAGTTCTCGTTAAATCTCACTGAAACTAATTTCCAAACAGTAGTAACATATTTGTAACACTTGATTAATAATGGCCTCTATTGTCGTTAAAAATTCACTTGCTTCTTCACATTCAAGTAACTGTCTCCTAATCATTCAATTTGCACGTATCTAGCTTTCCGGAATATCTGTCTACGAGGTATCACCTTGGCGCTCGCAGATTGCTTCCATAAAACTTGGATATTAAATTAATATATTCAAGTTGCAAACAACTTGTAAAGCTAAAATGTTTATAATGTGACGAGTTATATAGCTTCGTGGAGTTGGCGTGGTGAGGGTGTGGTGAGGAGAGAGAGCTTGCCGCTTGAACTTCTCACTAGGTTATATAAACTTGCTTTCCATGGAATCACTATGCATTATTTCACGGCTTTCTTACTCTCAATTTCCGACGACAAATTCTCCCGCTCTAGTGTCTGCTTGCTTTTTCTTTTGCACTCTTCACGCCCACACTTATCTACAAAGCATGCTGAGTTGAGATCTGCCTGCGGATTTCCCGCCAAGTCCTCACGTGCCTGTGAACACACCTTGGCTGAGTTCATTTCTCTTCATCATGCAACACCGCACGAAGCCTTGGTGCGCAAATTTCGTCTGATTTACCGTCCTCTGATTGGCTGAGTTGCGTGCTGGCGTGCTCACAGTGGAAGCTCTGTTGTAAATCGTAAGTTCTCTTACTCATCGTGTTTTTAACATGCTTTGTGGCAGGTGAAAGCTATTTGCCTTCGATATGCCTGGTTGTCCTACGAGCGTGGTCTGAAAAGTTTCAGCCTAACACATAAACAAATATTTTTTTTTCAAATTCAGTCTATAAACTTTTCCCAGCAATGCTTCCATCTCTTTAATCCGTCCAAATAGTAGTTGTCAAAATAGGCATTTACGAAAGTAGAGGATGTAATGACAGTTCTGCGGCAGTGGATCACTGAGAAATCAATTTTAATTTCCATTAAGGTGGATCACTGTGTGGATCACTACTAATGTTAATTTCTCATAAGGTGGATCACTATTAGCTCCGACAACCATTCATTCCTAAAATCCCACTCACTCCCGATGACGTCATAAATCATAATTTTTTCGATTTTTTTACCAATTTTTCAATATTTTTAATATAAACCCAGACAAATGTTTGGATTTTTTTTTCAACATTTTAATTTCGAATTTTTTTTTCATTTTTCTGACGTCATTATCGGAGCTCTGTTCAAGTATGGTTGGGAAAAATTTTTCATTTTTTTTTTCATTTTTTTTTCAATTTACAGCACCACCATCAGAACCGTAGATAGGTGTACTATCGTAGTAACTTATAATATAGGGAGTCAAATTTTCTAGACACCGAATGTGCCAAACGCACCCAGCAGCAATATTCACCACAAAGATTATCAGGATCACCAAATGCTCAATAGTGACACCTGCAGGTTGCTGACAAAAATGTGTCTAAACCTTCAACAACTACACATGAAACGTTGAGCAAAATCTCATTTCAGCTGTGCACGTCTTGGGGTTACCTGACGAATATGCCACATCGCATCAAATTATATACATTGTTAGAATTACAGTTTTGAGTTTCAATGTTAACTTTCAAAGTTTGGATGTTAATATTTCTTTTTAATAATATATATGATTTTCATGTTCATAATAATAATTCGCTAAGTATCTCTAAAATTTGGAAAGAAAAATTGTTAAGGAGCAATTTCAGAAAATGTATAAGTTTTTGGTGGTGTTTGTCATGCGCGCGGCAGCCATGATGGATCAGGTGTGTAACTGCTGATATTCTATGGGGGGGGGGGCCAGAAATATATCTCCAAGAGATAATTGTGTTTTACGTATATTACGTATTTCGAATCCAGCACCATCATCTTCATAGTAATACACGGGTGAACTATTATAGTAGTTTATGTCATGCAAAGCTGATTAATACTAAGCACTGAAATTACTGCCACACAACTAAATCATACAATATCAATATGCACTTCAAACAAGTTCAAACCTGATCATCACCACATGTTTGGCCATGCCGCATTAATATTCACTCCAATTAAGTTCAGGCATTAGTTCTTATAGCAAGTCCAGACTGTGTTTTTAAACTTCATAATCTAGGTTAACCCACTTTGAGTGGTCATTGTCCTCTGATGCCATCACCAGAGCTCTGTTCGTCGCAGGTAATTTTGCAGACGACGTTTAGTTCGTAGAAGCGCTGATATGCCTACCCATTCCAGGTGGATTGACTATATGTGAGAGCAGAGGCCAGTAGACCTCATTTCCGTGTGGCTATATATTTTATTAGAAGTCACTCCCAACCAGTTCAGACCTAATTTTCTTCAACTTTAATATTTCTACTACAGCGCAACCACCAAAGAGGCAGACAGGTGAATAATCATAGTAGTCCATGCCATCCACAATATATTCTTCTAAGCACTGAAACTACAACACACAAACACAGTCAGCATATTCAACAACAAATCTTGCTCCAAACAAGTTTAATACCTGATTTTCTTCGCTACCATCAGGTTTAGACCCGACTTTCTTCAACTCCGCAATCTAAACTGACCCAAGTCATATTTTCAAGTTTATACATGCTTTTGCTCAACACCACAACTAAATCTCATACAAGAAAACCATGTAACCATCAGAACGGTAGATGAGTGAACTATCACATTAATACCTAATACTCACAACCAATTCTTCAACGCGCTGAAACTATCACGTACAGCCATCCCACTCAGCACTAAAACTTACTCCCAAACAGTTCAGACCTGGCGTTCTTTAACTTCGATATTTCGAATATAGCGCCACCATTAGTGCGGTAGACAAGTGAACTATCATAGAAATCCATACCATTCGCAGCAAACTCTTCAGCGCATTAAGCTCCTATAGCGTGGAAAATAGTGTTGTCGGGGGGGACACACCCTGCTACAGGATCCAGTGAGCCCATCTAGCTCAGTGGTGACGATGCCGCTGTTTTATTTATCTTTTAGCAGACACAGCCAGGGAACACCAAGCTCTGTTTTTAATATTCGTGGGTCCGTGAATAACAGGCTTCAAAGGTGAAGCAGAGTGGGTAGGGATAGGAGGTCGATCGGCGCGAAATGTAGGTTTCACCTTCACCGATGGAGATAGGGGTTTGAGTTAATTATTCGGATTTTTCCGCCTAATCACTTTGTGAGACAACGATAGGTTTCGATCCTATTCCCACGTCCCATGCTAATTTACCGCTGCCTATACTACAACTCAACTTGGTAATTACACCACATACACGCAGCAACAATCGAAATGATACATTTATTCCTGATANAGGCAATACAACAATTAATCTGTAGCCTACCTAAGCCCTAGGAGGCCTCGTAACAAGCACAGGTACCCTACACTATTTGCGCACTAACCTCTTTAACAATTATTTCAACTTCAGACTTTACATCCAGGGAAAGCACTCGACTACCATGAAGGACTATCCCTCGTTATAGGTTCGTTATGAATCACTCAATTTCGTCTCTTTCACTAGGGACCCTTCTATCACAGTCTTTCTCACATGTTCATCATACTATACGGTTCGCCTTGACTTAGGTAAAGGTTGCGAGTACGTGCATTTAGCTTGTTTACTCTCCAGTCCTTGCCTGGCTCTCAATATAATGGGAAAGTTTGGTCTTACCGTACTATGACGCGTAAGCACTCCTGCTCGGCTTATAACCAACTGGGACTCCCCACAATTGACTCTATGCCTAGGTTCGTCGCGGATGGGACAGACTGCTGTTCATCCCCACCCCCAGGCAAATGACAACCTCCTTGATAGAAAGGAAGGCTTAATTAGTATAAATATTAATCTTAAATTTTCAAATACATACCCAGACTGGTATACTTACAGGTGATCAAGCGGTTATTATCCTCAACACAGTTATATTACGTTATCGCACAGGCAGCGCTAATTATTACNCCAGTAACTACTGGGGACTTTCACTCATGTGGGAGTTTAGTTTATTCTCTGCCAGCATCATGTCATTAATTTACTTACTGTTATTATATAAATCTGGTTTGAGAACCTTCTATAGCGGGTCTCTTTCGTCTAATTTTTTTCCCACTATTGTCTTGACGATATAACAGGCACTCTCGTTTTTCTCTACCTATCGTTTCAAAAACTGGCCTTGTCACTCGTCCTATGAATATCGGTTCCGGCTACATCACCGCTATTAGAAGTTATACTCTGACCGTTCCCGTTAGGGGTGCTACCAACCTCGAATTCCAGATCCTATGCACGGTGTAGATACGTGACAAGCAAACACGAGCTGCCCTTCACCATAGAGGTTGCTATCTTAATCTATATACAGTTNCACAGATGGCACGTGTGTATCGTAGCAACACAGGTTACATCTCCTAGTGGAGGCAGATCTCTATTTTTTGGACTCGATATTTCAGTATGACTGTTCTACCCCCTTTAGCCGTAGATACTCAACCTAGTGGTGCTTACTCCGAACTGCTGCCCGTAAATTATACCTAGGGTGTGTTGGCCTGGTCGGTGCTGGGTCTAGGTGTTCCGGCCCGGGCTTTCTCTCGGCTATTTGTGCTGTAGGTAAGTTCATGGACTCGCCCCCCCCCCCCCGTCTTGGGTGAAAAATCTTTAATTCTGAGATATCAACTCGTTGTGGTAGCACATTCTCGTTATCAACGTGTTGAAGGGTATAGGTCTTTTCCAACGGTCTAATATCTTATATGGGTCTTCATACTTATCGCAAAATTTTCCTACTAAGTGATTTTCCTTGTCGGAGTGCAGATGTGTTTTGCGTACTTCCAAGTCCCCTTTGTTTAATTGCAACTCCCTGTGCNTTTTGTTAAAATAGTCTTCCTGTTGTGCTTGATTCTCAATTTTCTTCTGGATAGCATGATCCAACATTTTACTATGTATTTGGCACTGTNCTTGGTGTATGTCCCGGGAAACTGGTTGTGGTACTCGTCCAAAGTGTAATTCAATGTCCATGGCACCTAACGCGTTATCGAGCGGACCCCTTAGCAATCTTCCGAACAACAGTTCTGCTGCTGCATAATTGGTGCTACGGTTAACCGTGTTGTTTAAACTGAAAGTGATCTGGCTAACATGTTGCTCCCAGGTCCTATGATTGTTCCTCACAAATAATCTCAATTTAGTCTTAATATCGCGATTCCGCCGTTCGATTGGGTTAGCACTTGCCCGCCATGGAGTGATGAACTTTATGTGCACATTCCAGCGGTGACACACTTGTTGCCTCGCGTGACTGTCATGAGCAAGCGCGTTGTCCATTAGGAGTTGTTTGGGCGCACCAAATACTGCAAACACTTGTGATTCCAGCCTGTTCACCATCTTCGACGCAGTGGCGCGTCTCAATGGGATGATAAGTACCCAGTTAGTACATCCATCCACAATGGTCATGAGATAGCGGTTCCCCTTCGCCGTCCGCGGGTAGTCTCCCATTATGTCCTAAATCAACTGAAACCAGGGTTCGAAGACGTTATGATGTTGCAAGAGGCCAGCCCGTTTTTGGCAATCGGGTTTGGACAATTGGCACCGTTCGCATGNCTGGACATACTTCACAATATCCCGTACCATGCTGGCCCAGGTAACCTGGTCCTTCAGGAATCTGTGCATGCTGAAAATGCCAGGGTGTGCCTGTGCATAGCTGTCATGAGCACATTTTAATAATATGGGTACTAAATGTTTCGGTATTACTGAAAGCCAGCCCCGTAAGCTGTCCTTTTCCTTTGCGATTTCCCTCTTAATTGCTCCTCCATATCCAGTAGGAGTCTGGTACAATAAAACCCCCTGAAAATCCAAACAGTATTTGTGCTTATTTCGTAATAACTGTACGGCGGTCTGTTCATCTGTTGGCACGGTTCCAGTCCGCACATACTCAATGATTGGTCACAACAGGGGATCAGTCCATTGTGCCTGCGCCAGATTTTCCGACTCCAAGCAGGACCAGTCGATCTCCGGTACGTCTCCAGCTTTTGTTATCACGCATACTTGATAGTTGGGTACATCAAACCGAGACTCGTCATCGACCGTAACGTCGTTGGCCTCGTCACCCCCGTAGCACCAGAGAACCAATCGACGATCACATTGAGGGCACCGGGCACGTGATGAACGGTGAAGTCATAGTCTGTTAAATAAACAGCCCACCTTTGTATCATGGCATTGACCGANTTCATCTTGTACAGATACTGCAGTGCAGCACTGTCAGTGTACACTTTAAAGTGCTTCCCTTCCAACNAAATTCTAAATTTCTCAATTCCCTTTACCACTACCAGCAGTTAAAGTTGGACAATAAAGTAATTCTGTTGGTGTTTATTCAGTACGCGACTACTGAACCCAATGACTTTTAGTGTAGCTAAGGTCCCTTGAAATAGCACCGACGCGATTCCAGTTTTCGACGCGTCGCAGGCGATACAGAATTCTTCGCCATAGACGGGTTGGATAAGGATCTTGTCCTCACTCAATCCGGCTTGTATCGCACGGAACGCCGCCTCGGCGTCATCGTTCCACTTAAACTTGCCGCCTCGGGGATTGATTACCTGATGCAGTGTGTTTTGAGCAGGTTGCTCGCAAAGGGAATAAACTCTCTGAGCCAGCTCACGCTCCCAATAAAGCGGTCGAGTTGCTTCCGATTTTCCGGTCGTGGGAATTGCTAGACTGTCTTTACCTGCACTTCGGTAACTCGATTTCCCTCAGCGGAAATCTGAACTCCCAGGTATATCACATCCGTTTGCAGAAAGGCACACTTGTCCAGCGCACATTTAGCACCAGCTCGCTGGAGCTTCGTGAATACGGCGTCTAGAGATACTAAGTGGCTCTCGACATCTTTATTATATATGATGATGTCATCGAGGTACACATACACATCGACATCAATATGCTCTCTTAGCACCGTATACAAACAGTGCTGGAACGTTCCTGGCGCACCACATAGTCCAAATGACATGCGACAGTATTCCAATAACCCGAACTCCGTGAGGAATGCAGTTTTCTCCCGGTTTGTCTCTTCCAAATCTACCTGATGATACGCCAATTTCAGATCTAAATTCGAAAAGAATTTACTTGTTGAGAGTTTATTCCAGATTTCCTTTAATTGCGGAGGGGATATTGTGACGTCCGAATACTGACCTTATTGGTCTTTCGGGAGTCGACGCACAGTCTCACTGTTCTATCCCGTTTTTTACCAAAACTACGGGCGATGCCCCCGGTGATTGGCTGCGACGTATTATCCCTAACTCTAACAGGCGTTCTAATTCTGCTCGTAAAACAGCTCGGTGGTGTATCGGCGTCGGTCTCAAACGCTGGTTGATCGGTGGAGCTGTGCCGGTATCAATATAATGATGAAAGCCATGCAAAAATCCCAGTTTGTTTTCAAAAAGCTCCGCGTGCTTTTGTATGATGGGCAAGACCCTTGGGTCCATTTGTTTTGGTACCTCAAGTTCCGATTTATCTTCTAANGTCAAGATAATATCCGCGTCACTCGTGGCTGGCTCTNGNCTAAGGTTTATCACCTCATCTACTTCCCGCACCGGATCTGGTTGATCCATTGGCTCTTTGTAGACTTCAACCCCGGCCCCAGTTACCCCGCTACGCGAAGAGTATCCGTCCATGTCGCCTGTAAGGTGTGGCACCGTACACGTTCTCTGGTCCTCTTGTACCGGCTTTTCTTCAGTCATCTCTTTTGTTTCACTCCCCGGTTGACCGCTTTCTCGGCTGGAACCCCGGACTTGGTTCTACCTTGTTCCAGGTTCTCTGGCACCGTAATGGCCTCCTGGGGTTTCCTGTCTTGATTCGCATTCTCCACGGTTCAAAATAGGTTATCCAGCGGGGAGGTAAAGTTTGGGGTTGTTAGCGTACAAAATTCCGCCTCCGAAATCACCCGAAACTTAATGCTATTGGCTTGGTCCTGGGGAATTTCTAATTCCTGGCCCGCCTCCATGCACGTGTTTACCCCGGTTCCGCAATTTAACTTCGCACCGTAGCGTTGGAGAAACGTTTGGCCCAGCAGAATATCCATGGGCAACTCTGACGCAACCACGTATGATTTATCATACAGTTTTTGTCCTGCAACCCCCATCTCTAAATAAACAAAACCTAACGTAACCTCGGAACTTGTCGCTGAGTCAAATTTTACTAAGTCAGATCTAAGTTTATTGAACGGGATCAGCGTGTTTCGAACCACACTTAATTCACTTCCCGTATCTAACAGACCGTTGACTTCGTCACCATTCTCCATTCGGGCTTTAAACTTACTATTGTTTGAATATTTGGCATTCCTAATTGACAGATAACGCACTTGGGTTTCCCACCTACAGTTACAATCGTGGGTGTGTCCTGAGAGGTTCATCTCTGTCCCTACACCAGTAACGTATCCTTCCTGGTGCACACTTAGTTTTTTCCATACTTTTCTTCACTAGGCTGTCGCTCTGAAGGGCCGTGATTCAACTCCTCTTGTCGAACGGACCTGTTAGTTCCAGAGGCATGGTTTGTCTGCTTCGAATTACCATTCCTCTTTTCGTAGGTGTAAGGAGATTGGTAGGTGTTATCCCACTCCTTAGTTCCCCTTCGGGACGCATAGGGACCGTCTTGGTTTTGGTTCTTCCATTCCCTATATGGTCTATACCGATAATCTTCTACCGCACCATATCTCTGCGAATACTGAGCCTCCTTTGGCCCTGGCATGTAGTTTTGATAAGGTGGTCTGTAAGCGCGAGGGATTGGATCAACATTCCTGATTCTACATCCCTCACAGGGGTGAAAACCGGACCCCTGATGAGTACAGGCTTGGTCTGTTTGCGGAGCATAATAGGCCCTTGTGGACTGTCTACAATGTACACAGAAAGTATTTCCTATCTCTCCCTGGACATTAGTAGGCATCCTCAGATTGCTCAGCACATTGGCCTCGCCAGCCTCCCCAGTGGAGGTGTTGACACCTGATGCCGTGTGTGCAGTCGTGCCAGTGTTTGTAGTATCCGGATGCTGGTTATGTCGTGGTTCCTCACACCCCACACTGGTTGTAAAATTAGTCCCCTTGTCGGTGTTCCCGGAGTCTCCATACGCTCTCGCCAACTTCTGTGCTCTAGGGCATGCTCCCTTCGCACGCTTGTCCTCTCCTACTCCGTTTTTCCGTACCTGTGGTCTGTCGTACCTCGGTCTGGGCCCAGCCCGATTATCTCGGCCTGGTTCTAATGTAGGCTTAGTTTTGTAACTGCCTGTACCATCTCGAATACGAAATTCTTTGACCGCTCTCTCCACGTTTTGGATAAATTCTCCGAATGACTTAGCGGCTTTCGACGCTTTCGCCACTGTCTTACGTAAATGCGGCAAACAC
>KZ869186.1:36050-49102 GCA_003456935.1 Machilis hrabei | reverse complement strand
CGTTACAGAAACACCACGGCCACGCGTTAGAATTGGTGAAAGATATGCGAAAAAAAAATTAATAACATTATTGGAACAAAGAACACGTTCTCCAATTTTTGGTACACATTTTTTAAACACCCTGTATAGTTACTCGGCAAAATCACTAAACTAATTACGATGTAGGTGAACTTGACGTCAAAACTTGACTTTGACGTAGGTTTGAGTTGAACGGATTCTACCTGAAACGTTTACTTAACGATGCCTGTGTTGTGAATTTTCCATATTTTGAAAAACAAAAATCTAAAAGTGTTCTATACTCTGGGATGAAACGTTTTTTAACTTGTATTTTCATTAACGCTAGTAAATTGACAAGATTTGTTTACGCTGGCAGAGCTGTACCTCGAATTCATGAATGTAGAGTACAATTCACTCGATTCTTAAGCATCGAAGCGTCTCTCAAGTGTGACCAATGTATGACCTCTTCCTAATGTGGACAGGAAATTATATTGTATAGTATTTTCACGTTGTGACTACAAGATAAGTATAATGGGTATAGATTTTAAAATATTAAGCGTAACAAAATTTACGTCAACAATATAGACGAACAATGGCAGGCTGATTTATACTGTATTATATGCAAATCTTATTGCCAGCAATAAAGGGTTAAAATATATATATTGACCATTATTATATGTTTTAGTAGGTACGCCTGGTTTTTCCTCTCAAAGATAAAACTTGAAAAGAAATATGCTGTGCTCTTAAAAATCTCTTTCTTTCTCGAATTCCATTCAAGTTACATAAATATAAAGGAAAATAATTTCTTAAATATAAATTTCAATCTCTTCTAAAACGGTGTAATGTAAAACTTTTTACAACTGAAAATAACGATATTAAGGTAGCCATGGTTGAACGAATTAACCAAACTTTAAAAACAAAAATTAGTAAGTATTTTACGCAACAAAATACACATTAGTATATGACTACGTTACCTTAACTTGTAAAATCCTATAACAATACCGTTCACTTAGATATTAAATGGCACCTCTAAATGTAATTTACAGAAATATTTTAAAAGTATGAAATAAAAAAAAAATATTTGATTTTATTTCGTATAGGAGATGGTTTATGTGTAAGTAAAACAAAAATGGTTTTCGAGAAAGGTTAGATACCCAAATGAACAGAGGAAATGGTCATCTTTAAAGGAAGAATTAAAACCATCAACAGCCTGTTTGCATTTTGATAAATGTAAATAACGAGGTTATCAAGGGGGGTTTTTACGAACGTGAATTAAAAAAAAAAATAATAAATAACATTAATACGGAGAATATATTAGAAATTAGAATTTAGAAAAAAATATTTTCGCGCAAAGCTGTAAATGGTAAAAAACAGGTATTGATGAAGTGGCTAAGGTATCCTCCTTTGTTTAACATATCGATTTCACTTGCAGATAAAAAGCATTATAACTGATATGTATATGGGTTACGCTATCATTTAGCAAGATTAAGCAGTTTTACTTAACTCTACCTAGAAATACATTCATGTATATATTCCGTCATAATATTATGGCCAATTTCACAACGAATTTCTAAGAGCGAAGGTTCTCCTGCAAAACATCGAAAACAAGGAGCTCAAAGATGGGGTACTCCACCTTAATTGCATAATGGATGCGTCATGTCTTATTCGCTGGACGGCCAAATTCCCAACATCAATCGAAAATACGTCCTGAACATCACCATACTTCCTAAACAAGAAGATGAGCACAGAAGTGATTGTTTTATCACCAGCGATGGATATTATCATAGAAAGATGCTTGTCAGCACTAGGTGATGCTATTATAGCAGCTGGACCTGAAACACATACTCAATGTCTTCTGCCGTTCTCAGCTAGCATGCTGAGTGCAGTCTCATCAAAATACGTAGTCAGCGATACAACAGTCTCGCAGGTAAGAAATGCAATTGTTAACACCCATTGGTTAAGTTTGTTTTTTTCATTTCTGAATTACCTTTTTTCTTATTTCCCACTTTACGGCAGCAGAAGCTATGCCATGACACCGTGAACACAGATATTCTATAAAATCGCATTTTTTCATCAAGGTAGAGGGCACGCAGGAAAGGCCATCCTTAAATAATATTGGTGTGAGGGAAATGTACTCCAGTGCCTTGAATGACATCCCAACACGCTTGGAACTTAACAAGAAAGACTAACACTTGCGCAGTGTTGTGGCGTTTATCCCCCCACAGCAGTACAGTGACACTAGCCACTACGTAGCTTATTGTCTCCGAATGGACCTGTCGTGGAAGGTGTACAATGACTTGATCGACAAGGTAAAATACGTCAGCGCAGATACAGAGATAAGGGGTCCATCTTCTTTTGTATACTGTATAATTTAGAAAAAGTCTCGTGTGATATTAGCAAACATGACAATCATGTTTTGATAGTTTTAACTGTACGTCAATTGATATATATTGCATAGTAGTTGCATAATAAGTTTTCCATGAGTGTCACAGTAAAAATTGTTTCCTAAACGTGACTATACTGGGTATTTTATTTTATACTTAAACATGATTTCAACCGCAATGACCTGTGATTTAAAGCAATTTGCTTCAAATATCATAATTATTTGTTTTTTGTACTGTTCATACTATTAGCAGCCAAACATTAACAAATTTTAAACACTGTGCATTGTGTGTAACCCAAAGAATGCGCTTTATAAAAACTTCATACCTTCATAGGATTTATTGTTATGTTCCCAAATGTTGTTTTATATTAATTGTATAAAAATACGAGCAATTTTGCGCCGCCTTCGGAAGTCTCTATTACTCGGTTTCCGGATACAAAAATTTCAGTTTTCAAAATAGGCTATACTGTAGCATTTTTCATGTGTCATTAACTTTCTTTTTAAAACATTAAACACTATCTGTAATTGTATAACAAAAGTGATTACAATTAATTTAAAGTTTCATATATCAAAACAGGTTCGTCTAACCTTCACTTTATTAACGCGAAGTTTGTGGTGTGAGTTTAAACAGAAAACAATGTAAACACACAAGAAAAAAAAAACTACAATCGGCTTAACAACAGAAAACATGGTGGAGTCGAGGCACACTGAAAGACAGTGCGCACTGTTTCCATTGAAGTAGTGAATCAGATGTTTTGGGCCAAAACAAACATTTTTTTTTTAAATAACTTTTCCCCGTACAACGTACCATTTGAAAGATATTCTAATGTCACGTGACAAAAAAACAAAATGGCGAAAATTTTAGAATTAAAGTAGTGAATGAGATGTTTTGGAGAAAACCAAACATTTTTTGAAGTAAAACTTTTTCCCGCACAACGCACTGTTTGGAAGATATTCTAATGTCACGTGACAAAAAAATGGCGGAAATTTTAGAATTGAAGTAGTGAATGAGATGTTGTGGCCAAAACAAACATTTTTTATAGTATGACTTTTTCCCGTACAACGCACCATTTGGAAGATATTATAATGTCATGTGACAAAAAACAAAATAGCGGCAATTTTAAAATTGAGGTAGTAAATCAGATGTTTTTAACCAAAATACAAATTTTTTGTATTCTGACTTTTTCCCTCAAAACGCACCGTTAGGATGATATTGTAATGTCACGTGAGAAAAAAAATGGCGGATTTTCGATTTTTTTTCTGTAGGTTTCATACCAAGCTGAAAAACTTTTGTATTTAACATTTTTCTGTATCTGGTGTGCATCATGGCGAGAATTAACATCAGTCACTTACTCACCCACTTACTCACAATCATCTATACAGTAAATATTAGATACATTGTTCACTAACGGACGAGTAAATTATTTTATTCATGACATTAATTTGTACGTAAGACAAATTGTGCAATAAAAAAAAATCGCAAAAAGATAACCACGATTTTTATTTACGTGAACCTTCCCTCATACCGTATGTGGTATAATCTATTTTGCCATCAACATTTCAGTGCAGGGTAATAGAAACTGATTATACCTTCAAATCACGTGTGAGCGGCAATATTTTGGACAGAAACCGCCTTTCTTGACCAGTTCGACTACACAGAGAGAGCTGAAATTTTACACACTGACTCTGTTCTACTAACAATTTATTCTTTTAAATCTTGGTATGGAACAGGCATAAGGTTAGCGTGCTAAAATGGAAGTCCCTTTGTAAACACATTAGCAATTTGAATCACTTGACTTATAGCTACCATAGAAATCCTTCAGTTAAATGTTTAAATAAATAGGTTTTAGTTATAAGCAGAGATCACAGTATTTGTGAGTAAAAACAAAGATGTTATGACTAAAATACAAACATAGAAAACAAAAGAAAAGCAAGTTTTTCAAAGAGTACAAATTTTCCATTAAAACTATATGGCCTAAAAATTTAGAAAATAAGTAAATTATATTTTCTTTATATCGATTTTGGTTTAAACATGTAAGGTGTGTGGGATTTTCCATGAGTTACGAAATGCCATAAATCTTTCATGTTTAAACTGATACAAAGAAGAGGTAAATAATTTGTTTTCTATTTTTTTTATTATGATTTAGTTTGAATATGACGGAGGAGGGGGCAACAATTTAAATTGTTTTTTCAGTATAAAAAATTAAATGTTATTTTACAATATTTATGACGGTTTTAAAATATTTAAGACGGTTTTTTAATACAAGATTATGATAGAGTTGGCATTTGAAAAATAACTGGAACAACGTTTAATAAATGTGAAAAGTAAAAAGACAATCAAAATGTTTGTTTGGATTTCTTTCTAAAGTGAACAAACGATCGCTATAGATATTGTCAGAACGTCGATGAAGTCAATTTCAAACGTTACTCAAGTATGAATACGCAAGCACATGCTTTTATCGAGAAGCGATGTGTGACATGGTATTTCAATAACGTGACACCCTAAATTAGTTCGACTTCCTAAGTGAAATTGCATGAATTTACGAACAGTATTTACAAAACAGCAACCAGGAAATCATATTTCATAAACACTGATCGTTACTAAAGTATAATTGTCTTCAATTCAGACAGTTACTGAAGAAACGATTTTTGAAGATAGATGGAACAGGATTACGATAGTCAGTTAAAACACTATGATGATTCGAAATAATACTAATTCGATTGATTTAAATGAATTCCCTAAATAAAAGTTTTAGAAGAGTAAGATAGTATAGGCACGTGACGTCACCTACACACACAATCGAGTGAGATTGTACATGAAGATGCAGTAATAAGACCACAGACGAGCAATTCGACAAAATATCGTGCTATCGGCGAATCCAATAGGACTGATAGCCCAAAATGATCCGTATACACGACATCAATCCCGAAAATGTAATTGAAAATATGGGTCGGCAAACATAAAAGATTGGCCGATAAGTGGTGAAAGTGTGAAAGCTTAGCTTAAAGAGATAATGCAACACCATCTGTAAACACGTGATAATAATAGTATATTTCCCAATGTTTACAGGTGACCAAACTTAAAGGTCAATCGCCACAGTGATACCTAACTCAACACCACAACACCACACAAAGCACGCGAAGGAAAACTAATTCACCAGCTAGCGATTGACAGAGAAATCAAGCCCGAACGGTGGTATACCAGTGCGGGATCAACCAAAATAAGTTTTCCATTGGTCAACATGCCAGCAGTGAGCGTAATTGCCTTTCAAATCATTAATACGAATACTGTTAACGAAAACCTTTTCGAGAACCTTATAAGACCCAACAAATGGACAGGCCATGTGTGACGAATAATTAGCTGAAAAGTCAGACAGTTTAATGCCTCTCTTCCAGACCAAATCACTAGCATTAAAATTTCGGTGTGGATCAAGGGTCTCCTAAGTAAGTTCTGACTCTCACAGATTTTTTTCAGAGTTGAGCTGAGCCAGCCTTTCTAACCTTCCCCTATAAAGTCCCTGTATTGAGTTTAACCTTTAGATGTCTTAAGACAAACGTTTGGTGCTTCGACAGCAACAGGTAACGATAATACACATTTCAAACCAAGATAAGCGGGACAACATCAAATAGATTAATTGACGCCAGAACATATAGTGTAAACAAATTAAGGTACATATTTATCCTATTCATAATGGTTCCTAAGGTATTACTTCACTAATGTCCATTCCCACAATTTCTAGTGTGAAACACTATGTGTGACGCGTGCTACTTGATACGATACTCAAATAATGTGAAGGTACAAACATCTCTGATTAATAACAACCGTAATCGTCGTTCCGGATAGCTAGTGAAAAGTGGACAAATAACCACGAATGAACAAAACAAATTACATATTTTTCAAGAAATAAACTTCGGCAACCAAGTAGACAAGAGTCGTCCAAAATGAAAATGTTTCGTTAAGTTGGCACGAATCTCGTGAATTTAAGTTTAGATATACACTCTAAACACTGGTTACTGCAAATATACCCGAGTTTGGTACCACTAGATGATTGTTCGAGGCTCGAATGAGCCGAAAAACAATAATGTATGCGGTTTTAAAGCCGGTTATATCTGACGTAACCTATTGAGAGAGTGTATATTACACTTAAATCAACAAAAAAGGACTCCAAACCTTAATTATGAGTTGGTTTATACCAAATCATTAGAAAAAAATAATCTTTGTAGAGAAAATTCCTGATGAAGGGGGTGTATCGCCAAATTTTTTAATTTGTTCGTCACTGGACGCAAACAAATTTACAATTTGCGACTGTAAATGTTATGGGAGATTTGATACGAAATTATATCACATAGGTAACTCTATTGTCTGCGCTGTTCGTTTGAAAAAGGGTGTGTGCATATCGGATTATTGTGTTTTTACAGGTACAGTTCTGGGATGTAGTGTTCAAATGGATAAAGGGGAATTGTAGGTAATATGTACATTCATAATTGGTTATAAACATTAACATGCATAATTTTGTGACACCAGTTATTTATAAATAAAGAATAGCATTTTTATGACGACATAAATTTAGAATGTTTGTCAAAAATTTATTTCATATTACAGATACGTGAATACTAGGGGTGGGTCGAGCCCTGGTTTTGCATCCGAATCGAACACGAACCGAACTTACCAAAAAGTTCAACTCTCGAACCAGAACCGAACCCTTAGGGTTCGGTTCGGTTCGACAGACGAACCTTCGACCCACCGGTAACAAAAAGTTCCTTTGTAAAATTTTAAAATTCGAACCCGGGTTCGAAAAATTTAGCGAACCCTATATATATGAACCAAAAAGTTCGATTTCAAACCCGAACCGAACCCTTAGGGTTCGGTTCAGTTCTTTTCGGTTTGACAGACGAACCTTCAACCCATCACTAGTGAATACCATTAATATTGATGTATGTATGTCAGACTGCGGCTTGCGCCACACAATATATTTCGTATATGTGAATACGTAGTAACGACTCATATTTTTGTAGGATATAAAATAAACTTTCTTCAGAAAAAAAATAACTAAAATGTTAATGTGAATTTCTAGTAAAGTTTGAATCTATATCTAAAAGTGTTCTCGGCTTCGTTGTATTATTACAATAAGTGTTCTCTTTCGATTTAAGTTGTAGGAGTGTGGGAATTCGTTTGTGCAAGGCCGTGTCACAAACTTGAACATGGTTTGTTTTTCGCGTAAAAATGTCAAACTGGAACACGATTCGTTTTCCACGTACAAGTCACAAACTGAAACACGGATGTATAGTGATATTGTTCAAAACGTTTTTTTGGCTTCGATTTTTTACTAAACAAAAGTTATATTTCAATTTAAGTTGTAGGAGTGGTATTGATTCAAAATATTATGCTAAGATTAGTCTTGGTTTGTTTCAGGAAGGTGGTGTGGAAACGTATATTGTAATGGTCGCCAAGTGACAATCATTTCCCGAGGGTCGTTGAATAGTTTATGAGGTGATAGCCGAATAAACTATTTAATGACACGAGTTTTTGCGCTACATAAATGCTTTTTTTTACGTAAAACGTACCCCGATACCAAACCCGGAAACGTCAATAACGTCCCGGATACGAAGGAGGTTATCCCAGATATATAGCGGCAAAACACAAAGGAAGACTCCATTTTGATGGTTTAATAAAAAATATAGAAAGTTAAACAGAAAATACAGCAGTTGTAAGGCCCGTCATACACATTCCAACTTTTCGTTGCAGAATTCCATACGATTATCTGTCCAATCTCAAAATGGGCTTATTAGATACGAAAATGTATGGAATTTAGTAGATTTTATATGTTTTTCATAATAGAACACGTCCGATTATTCCATTCTGGATTGGTTGAAACATTGTAACATCCATCAAAGGGTTCCAAGCGGTAGAAAAGCGAAATGTTATGTAAACAAGTTGGGCGCAAATAATGATATTCAATACAATTTTGATTGTTTCGTGTATAACGGGCTTGAAAAATTGGATGAAATTGCATAAAAATTTTAAAATGAAATATTTTACAAATCCCATTTCGTTTGCTTTTTGGGATATAAAATTGCATCGTATATGTAAAGCATCATCACACGTAAGCAGCCTTGATGACAATAGCTGTAACCCAAATTTTCACTCGTAACCGAACTCAATGGCTAGTCGCTAAAATGTAGTGCTGTCTTTCGTTTCAAGAGCTGCCGAGGTATGCGATTGGCGCGCTCTATCAGAACTCTCGAGGTATACTGGTAAATACCGTTAGAGTATTCAGACCCCATTATGTTTGAATACCACATCTAAGAAACCATAACACCTGCATTACAGTAGGAAATATGTATTTTCGTGGAAGTGAGCTAAAGGTTTAAAGGCTCTTAATTTCTGTAAACACGACGATTCTGGATCCAGATTTATTTTTCAGAGGTAATTTTTAATGAAACAAAATTGAAAAACATATTTAAAAGAATTGGATTTTTTACCATTTATTTTAAAACGATATATTTTGTCACAAGTATTTTTTACTTTCGTGCAGAATTTTTGTGTTTCCTTTAATTTTCTCCGTTGACTTGTATTTTATTCATCCTGGTTGTTTGGCAACCCACTGGACAGACACAACGGTGTGCAAATTATGTTAATTGAGTATGTTTAGAGCTGTATAAATACCTCCGGTTAGGAAGGAAACGGGGGAGAAGCTCTCAAGGTACGTTGGTGTTTGTTTATATGAGTTGTAGTAAGATATATATTATTAGTTGTGTACTCGTGTTTAGTACGAGAGTTGGACTTGTGTTTTATAAGCAGTTTTGTCAGTCGCCATTGCATTGCTCATTGATGGAGTATTTGGCAATTATATTCAGAATAGTCGAATTGACATTCCTGATAAGGGTAACAGTGTGGTTACTATTAAAGGCACGTGCTGTGAAATTATTAAGTCCTATTAGACTATTGTGGATAGCCGAATTATTCATTTTCTTCTCAGTGTTGCGTTTTGTGAAACATTGTGTCGTGGTGTTTTACGTGAGAGTACATTTTCATTTTGGTTATACATTTTTCTTTTCTTTATTTATTTGAACTTCCGAGAAGGCAAAGTGTGTTTACTGCGAAAGAGTAACTTTTATCTTGTGCGTTTGTTAAAGTTCAGTTTTATATTTGTGAAGCACGTTTCATTTTGCAACGACCCGTTGTTGGACTATCTCTGGCCTCAGTTGTTTCCCCGTCTTATTTTCAGGATTACGTGTCTGCCTATTATCGACACGACTGGGAATTTGGGTCTTCATTGCTGTCTGAGGTCATCCTGGTAGTTTGGTGCTGTTACGAGGTGTCGCTGTTTGATTAACGTCGGTTTAAAGAAACTGAATTATTGGGACAATAATTGGTTGTGTTCCTGAACGTATCCAGTTTGAGGAGACGTGTTGGTGGAACGAGAAGTGTTCCTGTTAAAAGAAGATCTGGGTTCTTTACGAGAAATATTGCGGAAGCGATTTCCAACGCTATTCAAATTTTCTTTCATTGAGATAAGTTACGTTTTTAATTTAGCGAACTTTTCAAAGTACTGTGTGTGCAAGCAACAGAATAAAGTGCTGGACAGCCACTGTATGGTGTTTGTTCAGATTGTTTTGAAACCGAATTTATCTGGTGATAATTTTCTGTTTATTCCTTTCCTCTGTCAGAAACTCTTGTGTAATTTGTATATCGAGCTTAAACATCGACTACACCTTCACCTTAGGAGGCATTCTTCATCACATTAGAATGCGGCGAACACTTCTATGGCATGGCTGGAAGTAGCCGTTGTTTTTCCTTTATCAGCTTATAAGGAATTAAATTTTACCAATATAAAAAGCTCATTGTTGTGACAATGTACATAATACTTAATGCAGTGCGAAAGGTACAATTTGTATTCCAATTCTAAATCTGCATTCCCAATTTTTGTTGTCTCATTTAAGCAAGTCTGTAATGACTCATATAACTAGTTAATACTTTTTTATGTTTTTTTTAAATACACGGTGGATATCAGTGAGTACGTTTTAAACAGTTTCTTCATTTATCGGATTTGCATATTGTGTAACAATTGATTGATTACACTTTCATGATTATAATTAACATTTTCCTACCTATGACACTAAGACTTCTGAATATTTTGGTGTTATACCTTTTCTTTTGTTACAGGAAACTTACAGTGTCATCTGTTGGATGCTCACTATTCTCCAGTCAATATTTCACTCCCAACTACCATTAATTATCGAGATAAGCAACTATTTTTACACCAACTCGATAACCAAAATTCACGTAAAATAATTTGTGCATACCATATGTGAGTATGGTTTTAAAGGAGCGTAATCTATTGGAAAATTAAGTGATCGATTCAATTGGAGCCAAAATTGGGGTTGGTAATTGATTTTAAAAAATTAACAAATTTGTCTTCTACGTGAAGAGAGTCATTAGATCTTCATTCGACATATGTTCTTTATTACCTGGAATTCGTCATATGCACAATTGACCAACACCCTCTGTTTAGCAACTTCGAGTAACGTCACTGAATTCAAAGCAGACAGTACTCCTACTGCATTCAATTAGTGGATGAATTTAGTGCCAAATAAACTCATTTCTATGTTCTCACTAAAAAGAGGTTCAGCATTTGACAACTCTAATCTGAAAGCAATCACACCAGATTCTGGGTTCAAGTTCTAAACATCCATTTCTTCGTCCATACCAGTCTTGCATGGACGAATAACAATTCTGCTTAGTGACAGAACGCAGTATTTGTAAAGGTGAAGGTTTTTTCTAACTGATAAAGGGATGAGCTGTTATCGTTTCCACTATTGGGAAATTTCAAATAGCCTCGAATTTATACTGTAAGCTTAGACAATTTTTACTGTAGGCAAGACATATCTGTAGTATGACTTTAAATTTACGCATGTCTTATATTGTGAAATAATAAAATCCAGAGGACTGATATAATTCTAATATATTCCTATAAATGTTCGACTGTGTTTCAAGAATCATAATGACTATTTTCTTATCTATGAAACACGTTGACTTAAATACAAATTAATAATTAATCAAGTATAACCCAAATAGTCAATGGAAAATAAGGAAATACATAACACTTAAGTTATCATTCAGTATTTTTTCCATATTTACATGAAGTGCTTACATTGTTCTTTCAAAACAAATAAAAAAGTAACTTACTATTACACACTATACTCTAAATTTTCAAAATCCTCCTTCCTACAAAAATTTGAGAATTTAAGGACAGGTAAGTAGAATGTAAAAGGAGAGTTCTGGAGGCAAAGTGCCCATGTTAAATTCCCATAAACAGGCGCCTTGGGAGGTGCCAAGAGCAAAGTCCCCATGTTAAATTGCCATAAAGAGATGCCATAAATTTTATAACAGAACGGAATTAAGCGGAGCGAGGAAATGTTTAAATTATAATGGAACAGTATTCATGGGGTATATGATTCAATATATAAAATAACGGAATGGATCGGGAAAAGGATATCCCGAACATATAATGGAACGGATCGGGAAGAGAACATCCTGAAAGTTCATCGGAACGGAATGCTGATGAAATTGCATATGTATGACTGCCTGTGACATACAGTTTCCACTATCATACTGAGATGGATGTATCAACCAGCTATTGGGTAAAATATTTATTTCAATAAACCTTAATATTTTAAATCTATATCGATTACGTAATAAAAGTGAGGGAGGCATTCGTGCGTTTAAAAGTCGCAAGATGTGTTCACAATAGTTTAGTACTAACATCCCAGATGGCATAACCCCTTATATGCCGTATAGGTGCTTGAAGTATGAAATAACTTTGCATTTATAGCGCTTACGAATAAAGTCACATGATTATCAGATGCATTCTTTTTAACTGCAATAAAATTCCAAAGATCCAAGCACTTGTATCCACTATACAAGCGTACTTACCGAAACTATTCTTCCAAGCCGAATCTTATTGCATCAAATTCATAATAAAAGATGCCTCCTGTTCTGAATATTTAAATTCTAGAATCCACTAAAGAGCGTCTTGATAGGCATGCAGATGTCTCTAGNCTGAATCTTGTTGGAACCTGTTCATCTAGTCATAGTATGCATGTGACAGTGATTCATTGTTCTAATAAAAGATAAGTATAGGTTTAAATGCTAATCTTCATACGAATATCAATGTTAGAATTCGATTTTCGATATCGATATGAATCGAGCAAGGTTATTTGAAATGCAAGCGCATTTACAATTTTTAAACGATTTGGGCTCGAGAGTATCTTTTTTATCTTTAGACATTTAGAGTTTAAGAGTTTATTTTATATCTCTTGGTTCGATATAACAATTATCTAGAAAGGGTACAAAAGCGTGTGACCGTGATGTTTTGATAAACGACACGGTTCNCACGCTGCTGCTAGAGTCTAGTGCCAGTTCTTTGTTATATACAGCAAACCAGATTTGGAAAGTCAATTTTTTATAATTTGGGAATTTCGTTAGAAACGAGGTAAGTTAAAAGTGTTAGATATATTGCAAACGAATTTTCGGCGATTTTAATTGACTCTAAAAATCTATATGATTTTTTGCCTTTAGCTTATCAGATAGTCGCTTGAATAAACTGAATATATTCATTTTGTGGTTTCAGAAGATGTCCTCAATTCAGCATTTTGAATGCAATAGCTG